>OX411309.1:9943811-10113811 GCA_948150685.1 Rhaphigaster nebulosa
ATCTGATGTCGATATAGCCATTAAACCAATTTCATATTATCATTTTACAGATGAAGGATATAAAACATTCTTATTGATTTAGTAAAAGAAAACCTTTAACAATGTCCTGGAGTTAAGAGTACACACGTAATATTAGTTTTACATATTATTTTAAATGTTTATGAGAAAAAGAAGTTATTATTAGGTGTGAGAATCATAAAGAATTGCTCAAAAAATTGATGTGAATTAAGAGAAGTTACACAATTTAATACTTGCTAAGTGTATTGAACACTTGCTGCAAGTACATGATTTGGAGTGTGCAGAACTTTCTAAGTGAATTACACTAAGAATGTGCTCCATTATGTTAGTAGTTGCTATCTACTCTTTCGTAGGCTCAGCATTTTATTAAGTACCTACTCACATAGTTGAACACATTCTCAGTTTCATTCATATAGAAAGCTGAGGTACTCTTAATCAATAATCCATCCATATTTGGCGCATGTGTTCATTACACTTAGCAAGTATTCCATTGTGTAACGTCTCTTCGCTTCTATCCGGAGCATCTTCTCATTTTTTTGAGGAATGAGCTCGTGCTCAGTTTTATTTAGTTCACCCACTGTGTCTATCGGTTAGGGATGATAGTGTCCAAATATTAAAATTTTCGTTGTTAGAAATTATTCTGGAAGTGTAATATATTTAACGTCCTAGAGGGTTTTTAGAGTTAGGTACGTGAAAGTTCTTTCATATCATATGAAAAATTTGATTTTCATATAAGTTTTTTATTTTGAGTTATAATTTTTGATCAAAGTTTCATTCTTATCCTTAAATCCCTCTCTCGAAAAAAAATTCTGCGTACTGCTGTGTACTACACCACTTATTTTTATATATATATGTAAAGCTGTACCAAAAATTGCAAGTAAAGTCAATAAAAAAAACAAAAAAAAATCACTATCGCTATTTCAATTTTGACATGGCGAATTAGAACCTCGATACCTAATATTGATAAAAAAACATAAAACTTTTAACATAGAACTTTTAATAAAAAAATATTATAAACTGTATAACCTTCTCCTATATTTTACTGGCTTTTACAGACATAAAGGGTCAGAATCACTCCCAATTGATCACCATCTTTTCAAAATTGTAAATGAGTTAAATATAAACTTTAATCAAGAATTATTAAAATTCTTTTTTGTTATATTCAAGATTTAATCATTGCCAATAAATGATAATTTTACGAAAAATTTATTACCATTACTTTGAACTTTCTCTGTCACTAACCTTAATTTTGTGTAGCAATTACGGTTAAGATAAATCTTGTCGACGTGAACATTTTAATAGTTTTTGAAAACTACAAATAAAATATGTTAAAAAAAGAAAAAATCTAGGAATGAAAAGTTCAAATAACCATAATAAGAACATGCATGTGTTAAATGAAATTTTATCCTCCACTACGTTGCTGTTAATTTTTCTCAATACTTTACTAGAAACAGAGTGCTCAAAAGTATCAAACCTTGTGCATTTTAAGGTGTATTTAGAGGATCGGACCAGACCAGACCAGAAGGGAGAAAACGGGTCGTGTAAACGCTCACACCAGATATGGGCGTGGCTATTTACCCGTTCAAGTAGCCACGCCCATATCTGGTAGTGTGTGAGCGTTTACACGACCCGTTTTCTCCGTTCTGGTCTGGTCCGGTCGTCTAAATGCACCTTTAGTGGTTTTTACGAACTTGTATGCATGTTCAAGACTTTTTATCCCGATATTGTATTGAGCTAGAAGATTACTATAAATATAAGTTTGTAGAAAATTTTATGCCCTGCAAAATTATTCAAAGCTACTTTAGTCGAAATTTGCATCGAAAAGGAGATATATCATGGAGAAGCAATTTTTCTATGGTTCTTTCAAGATGGCGGCGCGCGCTTAGGCGTTGCAAGATCGAAAACTCGGATTTTACATCAAGAGACCAGTTCCTTAGAACATATTAAAAAATTTGAACTACCGGAAAGTTTTCGATCGCAAACCCTTTATTCGAGCTAATTGCCCTGGTCTATTAATAATTTCTACTTTTATATTATCAATTGGAAACAAAACCGAAACTTTTAAAATACGTTTTCAATATGATAAACTAAAAATATATAGAGTACAGAATTGTCGTACTGAAATTGATAAAAAAAACTCTTTTATTTCACTTTTTTGAGAGAAGGTGAGAAGTACATGTTGCTGAATTTCTTCCAAATAGTTTTTGTGTGAACTCTTTAAAAATATGCTTAAAAAGATTGTTATTATTTTACGGTGGTAAGTGAAAGTTTTGTGATGAGCGAACCGCACCTGATTTTTTTTTTTTTTAATATGAGGGTTCCATATCGATGTTAAGTTCTGGAATATTGCAATCTGGAATCGGGGAATTTTCGAGATAAACTAAAATTAAAAAAAAAATATATATATATATATATATATTTTTTTTTAATTTTAGTTTATCTAATTTATTTTAATTCTAGTTTATTTAATTTTAGTTTATATATATATATATATATATATATATATATATATATATATATATATATATATATATATATATATTGAGAAAATGAAATTGTAGTATTGAGAATCTGAGAATCTATTTTTCGATTAACCTTAATTTCAATAGTTTGCTCCCAATTACTTTATACTGCAGATCTGCAGAGATATTTCCTTTGTTTCAGTTGTTACCTAACAAGATTGTCCTTTAGATATACCTGCTTTGTATTTTCACGGATTATAGTTTTACTAAAACAATTTTTTTTTTTGAAACGTGTCAGTATTACTATCTGTTATAAATATTTTTACAGTAAAAATAAAGCGAGTCCTTTTAACCTTACTTTTTTAACATTATTTGTGTAAACAACAAGCCATTAATAAATAAATATAGACATATTATGCTAAAAGTAATTTGAAAAAGGAGAGATTGTTAATTAAAGTAAATAAAAAATACAAATCGATTAAATATTGGTAAAATATTTATACGACACGGTCAAACTGGGGAGGAAGGATTTATTTATATTACTATTTATTTCAATCATTAAAAAATAATAGATATATTATATATATATTAGTTTTTTTGGGTGACCTCAGTATTTCTTACTGGTAAACAAGATTAACAACCCCTGTGAGGTAACTAATAACTTAATTTCTTTTGCAAAAGGAAAGTTACTCCCCAAATTTATTTTTTTATTAATGAAACCAGCTAGGATTGACGAAGTAAAATTATATAGATGTTGGGACATGGAGAGAGAATCATATAATTTAAAGGTAATAAAACATTAATTAAAATAGTAACTAAATATATTATAAATTAAGGGATTAATATTTGTGTAATTAATAGTTGATGTAGTATCGTAGAAAGGATATATCCTGATGACGAAGAAGTACTTCGAAACGTCGTAACCTTGTTATTAAATTTTTTTTTTTTTTAATATTAAGTTATAGATCAAAAGGAAAAGTGTCATTCACAAATTAATTTATTCTAATTTCTTTTACGTTTATCCTTAAATATCAGGACATATTCCATATAATTTGGAGTCCAAGAGTAATTTTCAGTTTTAATCTTAAAAATTCTTACTCTTATTATGAAAGTGTGAGATTGGTACTACATTTTTTTTAATTACATGAAGTTAGATTCCAGAGGTCTATAGCCATTGATAATTAGACAAAACCTTATTTCGGTTTTCTAGACCGTTGCAATGAAGTAAGTTGCATTTATTTACAAGTAAATATTTACTTAATTATCTTCTAATAATTGAAGGGTTTGCTGCAAAAAAGGAGGTAGTTCCATCCCCGGAGAGATTGGTCTTGCGTGCACTATTTTGTGGCCAAAAAAAAATAATTCTCTCATGTCGTGCCAGAAATGTGTAGCTCGACTCGTTAGTTCTGCTGTTGCTGAACCATTGCGCGTGGAACTACTTCTTTGTTTCCTGGAAGAACGATCAGCCTGCTTTGTCTGGAGGTAGGTTAATCATAGCGTATTAACAATATTGACTGTAGGTATTTATCATTTCGAATTGTGAAACGTGTCTTTTGAATCATGCATAAAAAAAATATTAATTTTTTTTTTATAAAGCAATATTACCGCTACCACGTTTGAGTAAAGGGTCTGAATATAGCTAGCTATTTTTAGGAAACCGAAAAATAACTTTACATATTACTTTTAACTTTCCCATTTCGTATAATTTTTTTTTTTATCTCTGGGCTTTTTTACTTTTATGATTCCTAGATTTGTGTTTATAAAATTTAATTTTGCAAATAAGCTCCTGGTAAATTAAATAAAAATAAGGCACTCGAAAATCTCGATTTTTCACATTCGTTACTTGAATGTAATGGTGACAAAATATATATACTGTATTTAAAATTATATATATTAATCCTTAATTTACAGTGACTTGCTGAACAATAGCATTATCAACAACTAATGTACTGTTTGAGTAGTACTAGAAGAATCTCCGTGAAACAAAAATTCTCAGAAAACTTTATAAAATCATTGTTTGTCTAGATATATGTAAAACTGTAACGTTTTTACTTAAGTAACTTTTATACATTATTTCTACTCAAATGCAATCATTACTTAATATATATATATATATATATATATATATATATATATATATATATGTATTGTTACACTGGAAGATAAGGTTAGGGACATAAAAAGAGGACGAAGTTAGGAAATATTACTGAGGTTTCTTGTGAATGTAAATCAGGGCATGAAGAAACTATTTCATGTCTCCTAAGAAAAGGCCATTTCATGTCAACACCTGAGAAGATTGTTACCTTCAGTTTGCAAACAGAGCTTGATGCTCATGACTGGTGAGCATTTACTTAAATGTTAAGTTGCCCAATTAAAGGGAATAACTGAGGATCACTTCAAATGGAACGATGAGTTGGAGTTGGACGACCACTCCACTCCATCGTCCCATTTTTTTTTATCGACAGGTATTAGTGATTCACGCTCCTAAAGGCCATTTTCAATATTGTTCCAGACTCATAAATACTACAATTCAATCATTGATAAGAAACATCCCTAGGTATTATGAAAATTACATTAAAAGTCAGAAGGTTGGAATCAGCAACTTTGTTACCCACCTAGGCAATTGATAACTTTGGTCACACCGTTTTCAATGAAATCGATGAACACATATTTTATAATTATGACAGTCTAGATTTTTTTTAAATTTATAGTTTAATATAACTCTTGAGAATTAATCTGACATAAATATTGCTTTTGCAATATCATGATCATTAAATAAATTAATTATTTTATTTATTATTAATTTTATTATTATTTATTATTAATTTAAAAAAATGAAATTTTAAGCATATTATTAATTATTAATTCACTAAACGTGTTTATTTCCTTTTAGTTAATATTTATATTTTTTAACATAATCTACACTAAACAAAATTTTAAGTTATTCATATCAATATTTTATACAATCAATATCGTAAATTTTATCAAAACTGTATTTACTGAGCAACAGTTATAATGAAAACTGTGCAGTCCATCAGTTGTTCACATTCACGGTCTGTTCTAGTGATTCTATTTTGGTACAAATAGGTACTTGTACAGGTGCCTAACCTGCCATCTCAAAAACATTCTTGGGAAACAGTGCGATCAGAACTGTGCTCAAAACACCTGATTTATTCCCCGGTATAATCAGGGATTGATTGTTTCATTGTTGATTGGACCTAGTAGAGTTTTTTTTAACTAGGCTTTCCCACCATGATGAAACCCATCAATTTTCTAGATAGATGAAAATTAGTGGACTGTATTAGGGTTTGAAATCAGACACTGGAATCATACACTTATATATTATTTTGCAATAAATGAATATAACCGCTGTATATGAGATTGAATATTGTATAATTTGGAGGAATTATACAATATTCAATTATAATTATTATGTAGGCATGTAACAAGTATGTAACAACAAAAGAAACAAAGGACATGAAATATCGCGTCCCGGCAACTATTCAAGAAACGAGACCTGCAAAATCTTGTGATGTTTTATACCAGGCCTTTAATTCAATGATAAAATAAATGGTCACTTCAGGAATCAAACCTGCAGCTCTATTCTTAGATTACACCGAGTAAGAAGTGAGAGATCAAAAGATTTAGAAAAATCTGGTGCGGTGCGCGCATCACAACATAACTTTCACTTACAACGCTACTTGAAATAAATGTTGTTATTTTCTATTTAGTTTCTATGGACACATTTATTATTTATTAAATAATATAATAGTAGAAATTATTAACTAAAACAATCACTTAAATTTATCCGTTTTTCGTAACTCTCTAACCTTCTACGGTTTATATGTTAGATATTATTTGTTCTAAAACCTTTAGCTTTCCAACATAAATATTAGTTACTAATATATTATTATTTCAGAAATTTTTTTTCGACGTGGGGAAATATTTATCCTTTTTTCCTCTTTAGTTAATAATCGAATTCCTTCCTTGTTTATAATTATCCATTTTTTTTATCACTACTGACAATTAGAGACGGTTAATTATTTCAAATAAACAAACTTAAAGGCACTCAAATTTAACATATACATACATTAAATATGCCTCTTCAGTTTCGTACAATTTTTCGTTTTCGACTTACCAGACACACAGAGCATTTTGCGAGTTTTGGTTAGTTGGACTCCAGGGGACCTTAAAACGTGTATTTGTAAAAATGGTAAACATTTTAATCATAAATTCAAATTGTTGGGATAAACTTATGACAATTACTTTAACTGATAGTGTTATCAATCTTTTTCGTTTCGGGCTCTCGGAATTGGATCAATACTGAATAGAAATGAACTATTTCACTGCATCGCAACTATTTCGAAGTATTCAACCGATGCAGATCAATCAATACTCAAAATCTCATTTCGTTTTTTATTGCCATATTTTATTTGGATTCATATATATTGTATCAAATAATTTTTACTTCCTTGTTCGAAGTAAAGTAAGTATTGTAATCGCGAAAATTTTCGTTTTTTTTTTTTCTTTTATAATTTAGTAACATAAACATAATATTAAATGATATTAAAAAAATGAGATTTAATGCAATACAATTTTGGCCTTGAAATAAAACAATAAAATTATGTTCTCACTTCAATATTTAGAAAACGAACAAAACAAAAAATATTGGAAATTATTGAGACAAATTTTATGTTAAAATCACTTTATTTAATAGCAAACTGATATTAATATTTTAATATAAAATTCTTCATATTTTAAAATAGAAAAATTCCGTTTTGAATTATAAGATCTGTGGTATATATTAGATATAAAAACATTTGTATCTATAGCCCTAATGTAATATATATATATATATAACTGTGTTGCATACATTTCTTTATTTTTGGCGTTTCGACCATATTCGTCATAATTTTGCAATTACGATTCACAAAACATTCTATAAAAATTAAAGTATAAAAAAATTTAAATATAACCATGTAAATATCGTAAATATTATTATTATTATTAATCTTGTACATAGTTTTTATTAGTAGGCTTTTTATTTTAACAAACAACAAGAAGAGGACCCTTACCTCTAAATAATGAGAAAATTCCCTGACTGGGAAATATCATTCCAATTGTATATAATCATCAGACATTCAAATACCAACAGGTAGAAAAAGGTAAAGTTCATCAAGTTTTATAATTTATCTAATTATTTGTTTTATTAATGTTCTTTTTTATTTGAGGGATTGGAAAAAAAAAAATGCAGGAAATTTGTTTTAAAATTATACAACCTAGTTTAATTAATTCCTTTTGTGCGAAAAGTTTATTATTTGGTAATTCATTATAATTTTTAATTGTTGTATGAATGATACAAATTCATGACATGTCCTTTTTGAACAGTTTATTTAAACCTTTGACGTAAAGGACCTCCATAGATGCCCAGTCATCAGGATTTACAATAACAAATGAAGCGCGCTCATAAATACACACACACGCGCATAAACAAACAATATACACACACACACATACACAAACAAAATACACGGACCCATATATGCCTTACGTGTTTATGATAATAATTATAAAGACACATGCTGATAAAAATGCCATACTTTTTATTTTTACTAAATAAAATTCTAAAATTTTTTCGTATTTTTATAAAAAATAGTAATCGTCAATAAACGTCTTTTGCCATTCGGCGAAATCGAAATTGCGACCACTTCAGAGGTACACTATTTTTATACGAAAATTTGTCAAAATACAATATATATTCATTCCGTAAATATGAAATCATCATCAAACTCCTAAATCTTTATTAAATATGAATTTAAAAAATAATTGATTTTGACCTCTCTTTTCGATTTAAGTGTGAGCGTCAAGTGGTTAAATAAACTGTCAAAAATGAGCAGCATGTCTTAAATTTTTACTATATAACATTTAAAAATTATACTACAATAAAAACATAATTTCCAATCACAAAAGGACAATTATACTTGGTTTTATCATTTTAAAACCCACTGACTACAATCACTAGAATCTTTTAGACTTTTTTTTTTGCCACTTTTGAAAACGACCATAAAAATTGTCGAAACGTGTAGAACAAATAAATAGGCATATGGAAATTTTTCACATTAAAAAAAAAATATATTTTCTTTATCTAATTTATATTTTATTTTATTATTTATTTCGCTTTAATTTTCTACAACTTAGTCATAAAAAACAAATTCATTTGAAAGCCTATTATAATATTCAATACTGCGCTGTCATAAACACTGAAAAACAAAAACTATGGAAAAAAAAAATTACTCCTTTGGACTCTATATCGCACTTCCAAAATCAAAGAAGCATAACTCGAAATGTAAAGCATCAGAAATTTTAATAGTTGGACCGCTATAATCCTAAAGTGCAGCAATTCTTCAAATATCAGATCAAACCAATAGACACGATAGGTCATCTACTAGCAATATGTGGTAATAGAAGCACTATGGGAGCTTATATACAGAACCTAAACTATAACTAACATTCGTTTAAACAAAAAAAAAAAAAAATTGAGTCATCCCTTTCATGGTATATATATATATATATATATATATATATATATATATATATATATATATATATAAAATGTACCGTAAAGTTGAAATAAATAATATCCATCGATCTAGTTACTTCGTGGAATAATTAGTTTGAATTGAAGTAGGTTGGAATTATATATTTTTTAATTCTATTAATCATCTATTTAAATATATGCCTATGTGGATATATATTTAATATTGTTTATAATTATTACTGTTAATAATAAAATATTATCGAGCCCTGACATACCCGGCATCGGCGTGGAGGTGATGGATAACCTCATGTTGCAGCTGAGAGTTCTGTACTGCGACAGGTCGTGGCGAAGACTGAGCGTTCAGAGTTTCCTCCGAGTGGGGGGTAGTTCGTGGTAGCTTCCCTACTCCTGGGGAAGTCATCTCTCTGACGATAAGAAGATCAGGGGATCGGTTCTAGGACGTCTTGAAGAATTGACGTGCATAATCGGATCGAAGTAAAAATTATGTAATGTCAAGGAAATATTTCCTTGCTCAATCAAAGTGATATAATTATTATTTTTTTTTTTAATGTTACACGTATGATTAGTAGTAGTGATAGTAACATTGAAGTTACCTCCTTCTGCCACAAACTGCTGAAAACGGCTCTATCGATACATACCCTCAGTGACGTCAAAGATATTTATCACCTCATTTTTTTAATAAATAAATATAGGTAACTCGTTTTTATACAAAATTAAACCAAGAAATATTTTATTATTAAATCTTAAACTTGGAATTTTAATCTATCAGGCGGTTTTGTATTTGACTAATAGAAGTAAGGTAATATGAAACGAACTAAGGCAACGAAGGGGTAAGTACGCACTAGATATAACAAAGTTAGATTTTAAATTACTGTAAAATCTTTATTTTTGTCTTCATTTTCTTATATTTTTAAAAAAATTTCTCAGAGGATTATGCTTTGTCGAGGCAACTACGGACTAGCGAATTAAAACAAAAATTATTTTTTTTATTATATTTATTCAATTACATTCCATGTCCCGCGGTTTCGTGACTCACTGAAAATTGTAAAATGTGAATATCAGACAGGTTTCATAGTTTTTCGATGGTTGCATCAGTATAGTAATCTCTTGTGAAACGAACTGTTTTGCACTTGCACCAAAGCCGCTCCTGAATAATGAGTGTTCCAGACATCTCCCACGCACTTAGCCCTTGAGGCGGGGCAATCGCGTACTAAAAAAAAAATTACTATTCAATTAAATTAGCAATCTCATAAAAATGGACGTGGTTGAAACGTAGGTTTAATTGAAATATTTAAATATAATCGCCTGAGAAACATTTTTAAAAAAAGAGGAAAAACCTATCTTCAATTATAAAAAAATTTCAGTCCTGCAAAGTCGAGCTTTGTAAAATTTGGTGCGCACTTGCCCCACATCACTCTATATTGGAAAACATATTTTTGTTTTTCTCGTTTTCTCTTTTGAAATTGTTCTGTAATAAGAATTACTTATTAAAATTACAAATACAATAAGCATCGAACAACGATAAACAAAAAAGTATTAAGGCAATGGAATACCCTTCGGCTGGGGGCCGATTTAAAATAGTAGTAATTACTTAAAAATTTATGCATAGCGCACAATGCATATATAAGACAGATTTACACATATTTGGTCTTATGTATAAATATATCTTATAGTTACAAAAAAAAAAAAACATTTAAATAAAGATAGAAAAACTATTATAAGAAATACATTTTTTTTTTAAAAACTCTGATCGCAAACTGCTTACGAAAGACCAGACTTGCCTTACAATTTAATAATCTGAGTACCACCAGGATTCAGCAGGTCGAGCATATGGGGTCCTCTGATTGTGAATCAAAAATATTAAATTATTCTGTAAAGCAGACAAAATTATATAATCTCAATTTGTCGTAATTCGTTTTAGCAATGAACAGTTCGCTTAAATTTTCTTATAGCTAGCTTCAGGTGATATCTGTACAGCTATGATGTTTGTATTCTATAATATTAGTGATTATAATATAATATAAACAGAACGAAATGTCTTCACAGCTTTTTTATTTCAATTCCGGCAGGTGCCTGAGGGTGTCCCAATACACACCTGGCAAAGATTTTTTGCACAACTGCATTACAATATTCAAGAAAATTCAGACCATGATAAAATAACTTTTATTGCAATGATTTGACATTTTTAATTGCTTAGGAATTTCTATTTAACTATTTATTTTTTGAAATTTAATTATGGGTGTGAAGTCAGTCTCTTCCTTTTGTATATTAATCAACGTTTTTAATAAAAATTAATATAAAAAAGGAAGAAACTAACTTCGCACCCATAATTAAATTTAAATTTATTTTAAAAAGAAGATCTTTCATTAGTACAATAAAAAGATAAAATATTTATTTTTATTTAACATTAGTGGATTTTTTTACTCTTCTTAAAGTTTCTGTGAAAAACGCTTTCCATGTTCCCAAAATGCAATATATATATATATATATATATATATATATATATATATATATATATATATATATATATATATATATATTTGTGCTGAGTTACTCATTGTAATATTGCTGAAAAAAAATGGTAGAAGTAAAGTCATTATGATTAAGACTGATTTCTTTTTAATTTTAACATCTTGCCTTTATTATTATTTCATTTGTTTGCTCGGCGAATCTACGTATAAGCAAATACAAGGGCCTCTTACGCGGTTACAATATGAGAAAAAAAAAGTTGTTTATTCGTTTAACGTTTTCCTTATTAAAACAATTTATTTTTAAACTACACGCAATGTGAAATTTATCTATTAAAGGCCGATTCATGATATGATTTGTGATTAAAAGAACCGATTGATATTTCTGTAGTGAGTCAAAGGCAAAAGAAACTGTAGGTTTTTTTCCATACTGCAGTGAAATTTTGAGGTCTCAGCGTACAGGAAATTCCGGAGCTTACTCTGAACCTACTTGAGCGATCCAAACACTTCCGTTTTAGTTATTATAATTTTTAAAAAATTACAAAAAAAAACAGCCTTCCATTAGATTTACTTGTATTTTTTTTCTTATCTCTAAAATAAAATATTAGGTTTTATTTCTAAAATATGACTATACATTTATAAAAATATTAATGGCGTTTGCGGCATTAAATCCTAGAATTCGTTAGCGCTTGTTATTTATTAATTTATTTATTGACCATGCTAATATAAACCCGTAATTGTCCGACCAAAATCATTCGATATAAATGATTACTTCTTTAATCTTTAATCTCCAGTCTAATTTTTGGTGTTATAGAAAATTTAGGCTTTTTACTTCCTTGTACGAAGTAAAGGAAGTATTGTAATCGCGAAAATTTTCGGTTTTCAGATTTCAACGGAAATATCCATTTTGACTAGTTTCATCGTGGCGTCTGTATGTACGTTCGTTTATGGTATTTCGCATAACTCAAAAAGGTTAGACGTAGAAAGTTAAAATTTTGTATTTAGGATTGTTGTAAAATCTAATTGTGAACCTTCCGTTTTGGTCACCGCTTAATCACCGGAAGTGGTACTTTACTTGAAGGTCATAATTGATTTCCATCAAAAATTGTATTAAAATACTTTGCAAAACTTCTCAAATTTGGTATTTATAATTTATATATTGATTTAAATAACATACTAGATTTTGTTCTAAATTGGAAAACCGGAAGCGGTACTCTCCTTGACGGTCGTATTAGACTTTCATCAAAAATTATATTTAAATTAAATACATAAATCATATGTTTCGGTAATAAAGGTTACAGACGCAATTTGGTTTCCAATCCAATTAAAAATTTTTATTACTTGTTTTAAGTGTTAAAATTGATTGTAAAATACTGGTTTTCCTCCCTATTTGTGTGTGTCAATCGATGGATGTCGCGACGCCGGGTGTCGTTTTTGAGATACTGCTATCTTCGGAAACTAGTAACCAAATTCAGGATCACTTTTTGAGCCACCGATTTATAGTTTAATAGGCGTACAAGGAAGTCATGTGTTGTCCATATCAGATATTTTTATGGTGAAGTCATTGTGCATTAATTAATTTATTATTTATCCTGGGGCTGATGTCTCCTTAAGATAAATTTCAATAATACAATAGCACTTCTTTTTCCGTAAGTAGTTAACATAAAAATATTTTTCTTCGTATGAAAATTAAAAAAAAAAAAAAATAGAAATTAATATCGAAAACAAATTTGTCAGATGTGTCGCAGCACCGTGGCAAATTATTTTTTAAGTATAAATAAAAAAAACGCAGTAAATTATTACAAACTGGTTTACTATTATCTATTAAACTTATTATTAATAGTGTGGTCTTTATTTTTTATTTTTTTTTATTTTTTTTTTTTCGATATAATGACTCCGTAACACATACTTTTCCTCCTGATGGCTGAGATATGGATGAATGAAACCTCTAATCACCAACCATTTTTTTTTTTTTTTTTATTACAAAGGTTCATTATTAAAAATAATAAATCAAAACTAAAACTGTCTGTTGTTTGGCAAAACGAGGGGGTATTTTAAAATCCATCTGTATTTATTATTTATTAAAAAAGAAATTTTAGCCTACATTTAAATAAATGTTTAAATTCGTAGCAGATAATGAATTCTTGTGCTTTTATATTTAGGTGTGATGTGTTCCATTTCTGTGGATTTACTATGGTAATTTCTTCCTAACCGTCTTGTTAGTTCCATTCGGTCCTGCAAAGCACTACCCAGAATTACATTTGCTACTGGTACCGGGGATCCCCCTGAAGATAGAGAGACAGCTCCCAAACGGTCGGCAGATGAGAGCATGGAGATGAGCGGTTCGGGTCGCGGTCACAGACTGGCAGTGACCTGTGCCAGGAGGTCATCTCCTGTTGGCTCCTGTAGGAGCACACTGCCTTACATTATGAGAGAGGAACTACACAGTTCCTTATCTATTCGTCTCTCAAAGGGTCTTTGTACTAGGCTCCACTAGTTATCTATTTTAAGGTCTCTAAAATATCTAGGAATAGATAGATGTAATATCCTCCAAGGATTAGTTTTTTCTTATGTTTTTAGTCGTATTTTTCCGAATAAAATAGACTATTGTAATGGGTCGAAGGCCAGCGGTGAGGGACGGGAGTGCATTTTCTATCCGTGTCATAACACCTAGAGCACGATGATGAGTTTTGGAGATGTCTGATATATATTTATTTTTATTTTATATTATTTTTTCGCTCCGTTCCATTTTCCTCCAGCGGTCCCCGTTGGGTCAAATGAGCTGAAATTCGGTATACAGAGTACTGTCTCTCTCGATGTCCTTTTTTGAAAAAGGCTTAGGAGCCAAAAATTCAAAATTTAGGTATTTATTTTATTTATTTAATTTATTATGAGACGTAAACATCACGTCTATCGATTCTAACCCAAGATATATCGAGAAAAAAAAATGGAAAGTCTAAAAATCGACTATTGACGGCGTAATCACCAAATACTAACGACTCTCAGTCGTCACTCTGGCCTTAACCAGTGCTAGAAGCCTTTAAAATATATCTACCTTAATAAAAACGACATTGATATATACACACACACACACACACACACACACACACACACACACACACACACACACACACATATATATATATATATATATATATATATATATATATATATATATATATATATGTATATGTGGTCTGAACTTTCACCTCCCTCTGCTGCTCATGTTTTTTTTTTCAAAAGCGACCGGACTACCAACAACCCTAAACTCCACGCCACGCCATAATCCAATTACTCCAACTTACCGTGAGTATGGAGAACTGATGAAATCATGAAATGATGGTTAATTTATAATTCATAATTCAATTCAAATTTCTATTTTTTGAGTGAAGATTAATTTATTTAATTTTTTTTTGCTATTTTTGAGTATTATTTATATCTCATTAATCTTAAGAGTTATATTAATCTGTCCAATAAATAATTTTTAGACTGTTTGATAATACTATAAAATACGTGTTACGTTTTATGGAGCATAAATCAGCATCTCTTGGTAAAGAATGGAACGATCGAGTTAGTGACCGTCAATGGGAGCCTTGAAATCTTCACTCCAATCGCTCTACTATATCGTTCTATTGCTCCATTTGGAGTGACCTTCTCTATGATCTTCTTTATAATGTAGGAATTCCTAATAAGTTACCTAGCGAATAATTGATGGCTAAATATCCAAGGGGTAGACTGAGACGTGTATTTGTGGATTGAGTCAAGAGATAGGAGGCAGCGGTTGCTTGGGTTCGCTAAGCCTTTGAATAGTACTCCTATTATTTATTTATTAATTAATACTGGCATGATACGATTGAAATAAAAACCTAAAGCCAGCTATCAAATGAACAGATGTTTTCATAACAAATGAATGATATGAAAGTGCCCTCTTGTCGAAATTCATAGCTTATTGAATGCAATGCAACGTCATAATTCATTAAATATATGAATAATCCTTGAAAAATTACAACCACTTCTTAGTGATCTTTTATTTCTGATGATTTATTTTTTTTTTATCCTTTTAGTTCTTCATATCCTGCCAATCAAGTTGATAAGCAACATATAAAAAACAGCAGATTTTCACGCTCTAAATTAGCACGAAGAAGTTTAAAATTGATTGCTTTAAATTATTTTAAAATTACCACCAAATTAGTATCTCATCAAATGCTACTTTGCAATCCGTTACTCTTCAACTTAGAATATTTGAAATTGAGAAGTACGACTCCACCTTTGTAGTATCGAATATTAGATTAAAGTGCTTGAATGTGTAACGGTATTGATAGTTTGTCGGTATCGTATGGCTCTAGAAGCAGATAACCTGGAATTGTGGGAGGTGACGGTAATCTTGAAGTTAGTACTGGGCGCCAGTTTACGTAGCTACGCCACTGGTTCTAGGGATCGACCGAAACGTAGGACAGGAGAATGTGTCAAATCCGATTTGGGTTATTATGGAGATTTGTAGGATTGGCGATAGTCCGATAGCTTTGAAAACATAGGCCAACGAAGAAAAAACTTTTGTACTGAAAATACCTTATTCCTATAGTTTTTAGGATGCTGAATCAAACTATGATATTAAAAAAGCTGTATCGCCCACAATTTCTTCACATTTTATAGTTAAATTTATTAAATTAAGCGATTTTTAAAGAATTGAACAGCTTCACAGGCCAACGATGAAAAAACTTTTGTACTGAAAATACCTTATTCCTATAGTTTTTAGGGTACTGAAACCAAATATGATATTAAAAAAGCTGTATCATCCACAATTTCTTCACATTTTAAAGTTAAATTTATTAAATTAAGCGATTTTTAAAGAATTGAACAGCTTAGGCCTTAGGCCTCATGAAACAATTAGGCCTTAAGTTAGGTCTCATGAAACAATTTGTAAAGGCTTTGCCTAAAGGGGGCTTAGATTCCCATCCCTCATTTTTAGGAACAGATTTCCTAATTAAAGAAATTGCTTTATTGTTATTAATGTTTATATTGTATGTGTTTATTTATTTATATATAAATTTCCTCGGTGATGTACTAATAAATGAAAAGTTAAAGGTCTTTATGAAGAATAATTTAGACAAGTTTCATCAAAATCGTTAGAGCCGTTTTCGAGAAAATTGTAAAAAAGTTTAAAATCGAACATATAAAGTGGCACTTCCGGTTAGTCGATTTTGACGAAAATGTTGCTGTAATATAACATGCATGTGCCAACCTTAAATACGTAATTTCAGTATCGTATAACTTTTCATTTTTGAGCTGGACTGTTCACATACACACAGACCATTTTGCGTCATTTGAACTCAGGGGACCTTAAAACGTGTATTTCCGTCGAAAACTCGAATTCGAAAATTTTCACGACCGCAATACTTTCCCTTACTATATACCTCGTATATAGGTAAGAGAAAGTTAAAATAATGTCACCGAATTAGCATTCTTAATTATTACTCTTGGAACTGTCAATCCTTAAATAAAATAATAGATGCAATTCTTTTTAATTGGATAAGATCGATTCTATTGTTCATCGATTCGATTACTCGGGGATACTTTTCTACAAGTGTAGATTAATAATGCAGAGCATTTCAAGTCTGGTATTTTAAGGATAAGAAGAAAGATAAAGTAGCATTTACTTTTTATCTGTGTTTGGAATTATGAGCATTCACATATTTTGTCTACCAGCTTTATTCAAGTAGAAATCCTCATACTATTTGATCTAGATAATAATTTTTATTATTTTAATTATTAATTTTTTTTTTATAATAATTTTTGTCATTAGAAATTGTGATTAATTGATTCTATTGGATTATCGATGCTCAGGCTCACTGGCGTTGTAAGTGAAAATTTTATAGTATCAAGTAAAAAAAGATTTAAGATTTTTTTTAAGCGCCCAATATTTCCTTATTATTATTTTTTTCCCTCGCGATAATGGCCATCTAAGGATCTACAATAATATATATATTATTTTCGGCTTTTTTATTGGTCCACACTCTCTTAATTTTCTCACTCATCTCTCTCTTACGTTCGTTTGTCCATTTTTCCCCTTTTCTCCTATTCCTTTCCACTGTAAGGACCTTAATGCATTTTCTGAACTTTCCTCTGTCCTGGTATTCTTTTTCTATAATACCAGTCCTGTTATTTCCCCAATATTTTGGGGAGTTAACAGGTTTATTTTCACAGGGGAGTTAAAGTTCGATTTTAAACTTTTTTACAATTTTCTCGAAAACGGCTCTAACGATTTTGATGAAACTTGTCTAAATTATTCTTCATAAAGACCTTTAACTTTTCATTTATTAGTACATCACCGAGGAAATGCAAGGGAAAAAAGTTATGATGAAAAGAATATTTTCATAACTTCGCATAACTTGCATAATTTCCATAACTTCAAAAGCGTGCAATTTATGGTAAATTATCTATCGACTTGTATGAAAGGTTTTTAAATTATCTAAAAAAGAATAATCAAAATCGGACCAATATTAGCAAAGATACAGCGTATTCTATGAGGAGCACAACACCCTAGATGAATAACCGAGCACATCTGAAAGGAGACGGATGCGACCGAACCTTCTCCCACCGATCTGTTATAAACAATATACTCTATAATGAAGTAATTTAAGAATATAAAAACGGAAATTAACTCAATAATTTCTACTTTCATATTATTTAATGGAAAGAAAATATTCCCATGAAAACTAAACCGAAACTTTTAAAATATATTTGCAACTTGACGAAGTTAAAATATATAGGTAGTGCACAGAATTGTTGTACTAAAATTGTTTTAAAAAACTGTTTCAGTGTTCTGAAGTGAGAGAAGATGTGAAGAAGTGAAAGCTGCTGAATTTATTTCAAGTATTGTTTATGTGAACTTTTTAAAATTATATCAAAAAGATAATATAATAATAAAGATAATATTATAGGACGATAAGGGAAAGTTGTGTGATGCGCGCACCGCATTTTAGATTTTTATTTTTAATAAAGAGAGCAAAAAATGGTACAACTTTACAATCGGGTCGATTACCAGCGTCTGCACCCGAAGGTGGCCGCACTAGCTCTCTCTAATGCCATGTGTGATAACTAACTGCTTTCTATTCAATTGTAAGATTCTTCTTCATTGGAGTTATTAAAATTATTACTGCTTTAATTAGATATTATTTTAAATTATTAGTGCTGTCTATTTCCGCTCACGACCCTCCCTCGAGAGATAAACTAGACACCAACGGATCCTTTTCAGTTGATGTCGGGAAATTACTTACTGTAATTTCAATTATTACTGCTTTAATTAGATTACAGCTGTAGATTTTCGCTCGCTCTAGAGATATGCAAACCCCTAAAAGACCCTTTTCAGTTGAGACCGGGCCTTTACCGTAATTTCAATGATTACTGTTTTAATTAGGGATTGGTAAATTATTTGCCACTTCTATAATTTTGTTTTATTGAAAACTAGTTTCGAATGTTATACATTCATCTTCAGTTCTAAAAACACATAAAAAAATCAAAAATAAGCAATTCAAAATATAGTTTGGCACTATTATACATATTAAATTAGATGTAATATATTTATATCTAATTTGTACTACATCTAATTTAATATGTAGAATAATAACATTATTTTTGAATTTTTTGTGTGTTTTTAGAACTGAAGATGAATGTATAACATTCGAAACTAGTTTTCATTAAAACAAATTTATAGAAGTGGCAAATAATTTATCAATCCTTAATTAGATTGATTCTTCTATACCAACCATCAAGCTGATGTCAACTGATTACTATTTTAAATTATTAATGGTACTTCCCAGACCACCGGAATTCGACATCACTAATAATTTTAAATAATATCTAACTAAAGCAATAATAATTTTTAATAATTCCAAAGAATACTAATTTCAGAATTGAATAGAAAGCAGTTAATTAGCACAAATGGCATTAGATAGTGCTAGTGCGGCCACCTTAGTTAGTTTAACACAATTGGCGCTAGAAATTTCTAGTCCGGCGAATGCGACGACTTTTGGGTAAGTTCGAATGTAGACACTGGTAATGCGACCCGATTGTAATGTTGAAAAAGGAAATACCTCTGATTCCTGGCTCAACATAATAATAGTAAAATGCTTGCAGGTCTTGACAATTCGCGTATTCTCTTTTAGACAATGTTACCTTACCAAGGCATCTTACCCTGAATTCTGATAAGGGAGAACAGACACCGATATGTACTTCCACCGCTCGACTAACATTTGAATGAAGTTGAAGTAGTTGCCCCCTTAATTTAATTATTGATTTGATGGGAACCAGGCTGCATCTATGGGAGATATCACTTTTCCCACCTAAATCATAATTTATCTTTTTATACAGCTCATGATAGGAAAAGTGATTAATTTTAACTAATAAATTATTTTTAAAATCACTTTTTATGTTCTTCATTAATCCATCGAAGTGCTGTTTATCTCCATCAACTAAATAATTACTGTTATTATATATTATAAAAATCTCCATATTAGCGTGTGCCAAAACGAACTCTTGCCCTTACCACTCCTAGACCTTCACATATATCTATATGGTATTGGAGATTGTTTTAAAAAATATATTTTCTCCTAATGTAACACAATGAAACCACTTTAATACTAATAATAATAATAATTTAATAATTATTAATACAATAAACCTTCCATCCTAGAAAGAGTATTAGGACAGAAAAAGGAACGTTTAAGGATTAGCATCTACTTACAAAAAAAAATTCTGATAATACTGGCTGACCCCCAGTAGCACGATTTTTTGCCTTTCTTCCAGGATATGCGGAAGCCCCAATTATTTGCTACTTTTAAACATCGTTTCCTCTGGAATCAATCCATTGCTAGAAATTATAAAGGCAACATTTTTCCATCTTTTAGGCGGTAGAGTTGCTTCAGTTCCTCCCAGAACTGTTGATATTTTCTCATTTTTTCTTCAACTACAGTATGTATATTGTCGTCATTGGAAACTCCTATTTCAATTATAAGTAGCCCTCTTTTCTATTTAGGAGTAAGTCTGTTATAAGTATGTTGACTCATCTAGGAGTAACGTTTCTGAGGAAACTTGGAAAGCTGGAAATGGAAGGCCCATATTGACACCATGAGCGTGCGCAGCATCCTTTATTAGAGGATTCTTCTATCCCAGTGGGACGAGATTCTGGGATATTCTTACTCTTTTACTCTGCTAGAAAATGGTTTATAGAATATGCTGAATTAAAAAAAAATGGTACAACTACAGAGGAGCGGCGCACTATCAGATGAGTCTAAAGACTGAATCGAGTGTCGTCCCACTAGCGATCTCTGGTGTCATTCTTGTTAACTACGTGCCTCCTTTTTCAGCACTTATAAATTTGGTTTTATGCTCACCGCTTAAAGCTGGTTCACAGTTTGCAAATTGATTCTTATGTGGGTATAACTGTTTGTTTGTTTTTTAAAATAAAAAAGGTTACTTTTTATTTTAATGTACTTAACAGCTTCCCCTTTTTCACATAAGAATATAATTATTTCACTTACTTTTATACAATTAAATAATAATTAATCAGGTAATGTTTTTTTTTAAATGATCTTCATAATTAAAGGCCATGATTAATAAACATTTGTAATAATTAATTTCATTAATTTAATTATCTAAAAATAAGGTAAATAAATATCTTCATAATTAAAACCACTTTACTATTGCAATTGATTTTTTTAAATAATTAATTTAATTTTCTACAAAAATAAATACTGTTATTATTATCCATTATGATTATAAATGATTAAATTCATAATTAGAAAACATGAAATTACCCATTAACTATCATAAATAGGTGCACACTAGAATCTAACAAAATTAAATCACAATGGGTGTAGCAACTGGGAATAAAATTTGTCGCGATGTAACAAAGCGGGGTAAAATATTTTTTTAGGGTGAGACAAAGTTGATATTCGTTTTTTGCACCCCCAAATCTACGAATTTTCATAGCAATCGAAAAATTGCTTGTAAAAAAACAGCTTTAAGCGGTGAGAATAAAACCAAATTTATAAGAAAGTGTGGAAAAAAGGGGCACGTAGTTAACAAGAATGTACCCAGAGATCGCTAGTGAGACGACACTCGATTCAGTCTCTAGACTCTTTTGATAGTGCGCCGCTCCTCTATAGTTGTACCGATTAACGATTAAAGGCTTGACGTATGAGCGGACTGAAAGCATTTTATTTTAATCAATATTATTTTTATTTTTTTTTTAGAATTATTATTAACATCAACTGGTAAAAGTTGAGAAACTACAATTAATTAATTGTATCATAAATTTATAATTAATACAATTTAAAAAATAATATTTCATTGTAGGCTTACTTACCGAGCGATTGATTGTAATCCCGTTCGCTGACGTTGACTTCATCCAATTGCATTATTAATAATGCAGGGCTTGGCATCGTCCTGTCAACTACCATTGAAATACTGAGCTCAAAGTTTCTTCTTTATCAGTAGAAATTTTTGATTTGATATATTTCTATACCAACATTAATTTTCTCAGAAAGGCAGGAAGACAGGATCGGTGGCGGGGAAGTAAGTGCTACTTAATAGAGTTTCTGGGAAATGTCTAGTGCTCCCTAATCCTTTGAAATTCGAAGAAAGTCGCTAAAAGCGATGAAGTTATTGAGAGGCTAAATAATAGAATGGTAAACAATTTTAAAAACCGCTTTTTAAAAATATGGTGCGGTGCGCGCACACAACTTTCCCTTGCCACTCTTTTAATAATCTCTGAGATTATTTTAAAGAGCTTATATAAATACTACTCGAAATAAACTCAGCGGAATGCACTTCTTCAAGTTTTTTCTCATAAAAGTGTAATAAATTAGTTTTTTAAATAACTTTAGTATTGCGATTCACTGAATATTTTTGGTTTGTCAAGCTGAAAATATATTTTAAAAGTTTCGGTTTAGTTTCCATGGAAATTCCATTTAGTTTACATCGAATCATTTTGTTTTCATTAAATATTATAAAAGAGCAGGTTCGGTCGCATTCGTTTCTTTCCGGACGCGCTCAGCTTTCCATCTAGGGTCTAGTAGTCCTTATGAGATACGATGTATCTTTACTAATGCAAGCCCGATTTAAATAATTGTTTTTTTTTTTGTTTTTTAGGGAATTTAATTACCTTTCATATGATTTCATACATAATTTACCATAAAATGCTCACTTTTTGAGTTTTGTCCAAATAAAATTTTCTTTTTGCTATAAGTTTTTCTCGTTGATATACAACATACATGGAAAGTTAAAGAGTTTTAAGGAGAAGACATTAGCCAAGTTTCATCAAAATTGTTAAAACCGTTTACGAGAAAATTGTAAAAACGTGTAAAATCGGTGATATAATTATATCACCGATAAATTAATTAATAACCTAAATTAATTAATTTAGTTAGTCCGATGCGCTGTATCTTTGCCAATACTGGTCCGATTTTGATGATTTTTATTTTTTTTTTTTTTACATAATATACCATAAAATGCATAATTTTTAAATGATACGTAAATAAAATATTCTTTTCATCATAACTTTTTTCCCTACATTTCCTCGGTGATGTGCTGCATAAATGAAAAGCTAAAAGGCTTTAAGGAGAAGATTTTAGCAAGTTTTTTCAAAATCGTTTGAGCTGTTTTCGAGATTTTGACGAAAATTTTGCTGAAACATCCCATGAATATACCTACCTGAAATACCTTGTTTCAGTTTCGTACGATTTTTCGTTTTTGAGCTTGGCTGTTCACAGACACACCATTTTGCGTGACGGTTATTTGGACTCAGGGCATCTTGAAACGGGTATTTTCGTAGAAAACTTGAATTCGAAAATTTTCACGATCGCAATACTTCCTCTTACAATATATATTCTGTATGTAGGTAAGGAAAAGTTAAAAAACTGAACATTGTTCAATTGAATCGTATTGAAAGGCTTGAATATGCTAAGACAACTTACCCGGCGGACAAAAGATCGATTTACAATATAAAACTAAAACTTAAGAAGGTGAACTAAGTTGTTTTAAAATATTCAAGCATTTCAAATGAACTTGTGTTTTGAGAAAGTGGTTGAAAATTTTCACGATTTTATTGTTAGGCCTCTTATCTTATCTTGAAAAGTCCATCACTAGTTTTTAATGCTTATTTTAGCGATATTTCTGAACTCAAATATTCAAGTTTATGAAATAATTTTTATTATTTAATCAACTTGATTAAATAATTATTTGAATTTCATATTTTTTCCCAAGTACTACTTACGAGTATTGTGAGCACATCAATATTACAATGAACTATAGATTATTTTTTTCTCCCATTTATTGAAACATTGAAGTTATGGATATAGATTGAACAGCTAAGGGCTCTAATAAAGTTCACTAAATATGGACTTAAGTAATTCTCTTTCGAAAATAATTACGAAATTATTAGCTGATATCAGTATGAGACTATGAAATCATATCTACGTCGTTTTTTTTTTAAAGGCGTAAGCCCCATTTAATAAACTTTACAAGAAACACATAAAACGATTTTTCTTCAAAATAAAAATATATTTTTTATTTTATTATATTCATTATTGTTTACAATGGGAGCTTATCAAGGCGACAATAACTTTATAATTACAATATATTTTGAAGGCATCTAGCACTGGTTAATACATGAGTGACGACTGAGAGTCGTATCTGATGCTTACGTCATCAGTAGTACATTTTTAAACCAGTTCAATTTTTTTTTATCGATATATCGTGAGCAGGAATCGATAGAGGTGGTGTTTACGTCCCATAATAAATTGAAACCTAAATTTCGATATTTTGGCGGTTAAGCCTTTTTCAAAAAGACGACGTCGATATGTGGGAGTGAGAAGCCCAGGGGCTACAAGTGACAATTTAATAATTTAGTGAAAATTTAATAATTTTAAATTTTTTAAAAATTTGATTAAACGTTTAACTTTGTTTCATTACTTATATTATGGCTCTACAGAGCATCCCTTGAATATAGAACAATATTGTTTTTGAAAAATATTTTATATGCATTAAATATCTATAAGCTCACTTAATTCTATCTTTAAAAAAAAAATCGCTTAGCTTCTCACCCCCACATATCGGATTCGAATCATAAGAGAAAAATATAATTAAAGTAATAAATTACATAATTCATTGTTATTATTGTTATTATAATCGACCACTAATTGGTAAAGTTAAATAGTATTGAAATCTGTCATTTCCGGGCTAGGTAGTGTGGCTTTGTGGTTGCTAATGTCAAGGTATCTAGAAAATTGTTTTATCAGAATCTGGACACTTTGAAAATTTTCATTTTTTGATGTATCATTTAAAGAACTCCGTTCAAGGCTATTTCCGTGTTTGTCGGAACAAATTCGGTTGGAATTGTCTTTCTAGAAATGCTTAATCGATATTTTTCTAAAACTTAATAGGTCCCATATTTATTTAGACCTTTTAACTAGAATCCGAATGATACGATTTCGGTTTCTTACGAGTTTCTACAATTTTACTTGACTGACTAAGAAGCGTTATTGGTAAACAAATATTAGAAATAAAGTATCATATAATCTTTCAGTAATACCTTGGTATCTCTTATGAGCATCGAATGCAGGACAAGAGTTTAATTCAAAGCTTTTAAATCAATTATTGAAAGGCGAATTCGCGAAAGAAAATATTAAAAGCCCAACGGTTCAAAAGAGACCTCTTACAATTTTAAATTGCAGTAAGTAGCTTTTGAAGAATGAAATGGACTTGTATGGTTGACGTGATTGATAATGAACGAATTACTACAAAGCTAACCAAAATGGCAGATATCTTAGGGCTCCACCGAAACGTAGATGGGAGGATCTGATCTTGAGTATTAGTCATGACCATTAGTGTTTTTGGCATCGCTGTTTTGAGATAATAACTGCTTGAGTTATCTACACCTTTCTCGATTACGAAAACAAACTTCTCTTCTTTTATTTTGTACAATTATCAAAACATTAATTGTTTTAATGTTTTTATTTTATTTTGTTCATTTAATTATCAAAAAAACCTAATAGTATTTGCATTAATGTATAATGTATAAATTACATAAATGCTAATTTACATAAAATAGGAAATAATCCAAAAACATTAGTTTGTTTTATCTACAGTTGTTTAAATCATAAGATAACTTCTGCTTTCATCTATCATGTATTCTGGTAATATTCATAATCAGTTTTCTGATAAAATATCATTTTTGCAGTAATTGGCATGTGGTTACTTTTTTTTTTTATTACAATTATTATCAATAATTTAAAGTAATACTCCAGATTCTTAGAGCTAGTTGTACTGAATTCGTTCATCTTAAATATTTTTTTTAAAAAATGTATTTTTATCTTTATTGTTAACGCTGATTATTAATTGGTTTATGAGAGTTTATTTTAAAATTTTATTTAATTAATTAACATTTGTTTCTCTGTTTTACAGGTAAGATGATTGCACTATATTATTAGTTATGAGGTGCTTCAGGATTAATTAATAAGATAATTTGATTATGCTCAATTTTGTCTATGCTCCTTTGTCAATGCCACAATTATTATCTGAGTATTTTGGCACAGTAGTCCAAGAGCCCGGTGCATACCAATTTGATTGGAAAGTTGTAAATTTGTTTTCAATTTTGTGCGTTTTAAAAACTGGTCTGGCGACCAGTTTTCGACTGTTTTCTAAGCCGGACAACATAATTCGTGTTAAGGAAGTGATTAGTGTATCTATATTATTAACAAATCTATATATTTCTAATTAAAGTGGCATGTCACGGGCTCTTGGACTGCGAATGTTTTATCTTTGTATTTTTCGAGTCGGACCGATCTGGTACCTTGGATTCGGGATGGGTAAAACAGCTCTTTTGAGGGATCTGATGGAAATAATTCTCTCACCCTTAATATTTGCTTCTTTTTCATTCTTCTCTCTTTGCCTCTCCTCCTTGTATGTTTACCTCTTGACTTGTCTAAACAAAGCCCAGAAATCAATTTTGACCGTACAGTCGTTTCCGTCTACACTCTCATTTTTATTGAGATAATCATTCTAAGACGAATTAAAACACACTTCATAATTATATAGATGTATGTATATGCCTGACTTGACGAAACGTTGAATGATAGGTTATTTAACAGGAAACTATTAAGGCTTTATCTATCTATCTTCGGTAGAAACAGTTTTAGGAACGAAATTTTCGAAGACTGATGGTTATGGAATTTATGAATAATCAAAATACATTTACTTCAGTTTAAAAATAATAAATTTAAAATATTTAATTTTTTTTTTTTTAATCTTCGAATCTACCCGTCTTTGTGGTATGTCAGATCAATCACTTCTTAGATGCTTGTACCCTCTTTTTCTCCCAGTAGTTTAAATTTATTTATTAAAATGATAAATATTAAAAGATTTGCTTACGTCATAACATGAAAATAAAATGAAAAAGACAAGAAAAAAATAAATATGGCTTGGATAGATTTCTAAAACAACATTAAAACTATAATTATTTCCCATAAAATGTTTAATTCTGGTTTCGTAAAGATAATTCTAGAAAAAAAAAAAGTGGTGGAAAGAAGAAAAAAATTAAGACTTGTGCTCACCCTGAAAAATTACATAAAAAAATTACTCTGAATTCTGAGTAAATAATTTTAATGTTTTTTTTTTTAATTTTAAGTTTTATGTGATTTAACAATATCTGTATTACGTACAGATTTAAATAATTTAATTTAAACGTAATGATTTAAATAAACCTTATCAATGGGTTCTATTTATCCTTAGTGAACTATAATTTACTAACATTCTATTTGTTTTACTTTGTTAAAGTGAATGCGAAGATTTAAGTGAAGATTTTTATGCAATTCACAGCTGCAGAATGCTTTAAAATACTTTCCATAGAAATAAAAAAATTCTGGTTCAAGGATAGTGATAAATCAGTCACTTTTCTCAGGATACAGGATACAGGATACCTTCTTAAATTAATAAACAATTGTTTGTATTTAGTTTGGTTGTTAAGTATTTAGAGAAATAACCTTAGTTTTTGCCAGGAAAGTGAATAAAAAATTTTTAAAAAAATTAAGTTTAGATTCGGCAGTTTTTATTTTGCATATTTATCCACCTGGAGAGAAAAAACTTAAGATCTCATTAACGCAAACCACAAATAACAAATCTCACTTGGGCAGCCTGAAAACAGATTAGGTAACTAAATAGGGATAGTAATTCACTCAAAAATAGTTGAACCGTATTGAAAGAACTGAGAGTTTAAAGGTTCAAGGTTTAACTGAGAGGGTACGGCTCAACAAGGTTAAATTAAAAAAAAAAAACGCTGCAAATTATTACACAATGGTTTATTATTTCCACTTAGTAATATTCAAAAATATCTATTCTGTCCAAGTAAAAAAATATTAAGCAGTAGGCACCAAAAGAAAAGAAATTTGAAGCTTGTCACAAGATGATCGCCGTGAGAGTGCCGAACTGAGAGTGTTAATTAGGGTTGGAACATCGAAAGAAAAATATCGATATTCGATATATCGCAAAACCAAATATCGATATCCACCGATAATCGGTAGAAAAATATCGATATATAGAAAGGAAATGGATGAAAAAGCAAAGAAGCCGTGCATTGAATGAGTATAACGTTATGAAATTTATGAGAAGGTTATGAAATAATATAAATATTATTTGTAGAACAATATTTTTTATTATCCATGAATCATTATAAAAAAATATAGAAAAGAATAATATTTTGGTAAAAAAAAAAAAATAAGTATTATAATACATTTTTATCTTGAAGGCTTTTTGCCATATTTCATATATTATATAATTCTACAAATTTTTCTAAAAAATAATTGTATTTTATAAAGTTTCCATGCATGCATTGAGCATTCTCAAAACATTTATCTAAAAACATGTAATTCATCTGATATATATTTCAGTAGAATCACCATTTATATTATTACCTGTTTGTCTTTACATAGGATTAATTAACAGTATATGTGTTTCAATCTTATCAACTAATCGTTGTTTGACAACTAAATATTGTTTATTCTCATATTTACCCCATTATATTTATAAATTAACATGTGCTATATTTTAACCAATGATTATATGCAACAATTTATTTACATTTATAGTATTGTCTATTTTATTTCAATTTGGTGGATGATTGGTCCAGATTATTTTTTGTTTTGGTAATGTTAAACTCTTAAGTTTATTTGAAGGATAAGGAGGAAAAACCTGGACCCTATTTCATAATAAAGTACAATTGCGAGTAGACCTATGATTTACTATGCATATGACACACTGTGAAATGTTGAAACACAATAAAATTTAAAACTAGTTGTTAGCATCTACCTAATGTGCCTCGATTGTTATTCTTGAATATTCTGGCCTGTGTCTTCACAATCTAGCAATACTTATGGTAGTGTTCTCTTTCCTTTTAATAATTCTTCGAGATCTTATTTTTATTTTAAATTTAATATTTTCATTACAATTATTAGTTCTTTCATTATATATCTATTTTATTTATTATGTCTATGTAATGATTTTAAATTTCATATCGATTTTGAAATTGAGCACTTCTTTATTACTATTAGGATATTTGGAATTTGTCTTATGCTACTTTAATCTTGTTTTCAAATTTTGGGACATTTCCCCTCTATAATACTTTTCATTGTATTATTTCCATTTTATTTTGTAAATTACATTCTGTCTATTTATTGATACAGTTCAATTATCTATTCACATTAACATTTTGCTTGGATATGTTGATTAATCAAAATTCAAAAATATTTTTTACGTATTTTTAATTTTAAAAAATCGATCCAAATTATATTCATTCTTGTTGCATGACATTTTGGTAATTTTTTTTTCATATTTCATTATTCACCATATATTTTTCAAAGTTCGATTATGTAGTTCAACAACAAGTATTTCTAAAACCATTGAATCAGGATATGACATTGTGTAACAAAAAAAAAATGTTTCATGCACATTTAATTGTATAACAAATATTTATAGGACTACTTTCTCTGTTCGTTTAGGAAACTGGTTTTCAAATTTTAGTTACAAATTAATTTGCATTCGTGATTTGAATTTATAAATAAATTATTTTGTAAATAAGAAATAAATATACTAAACACAATTAGTAATTGATTCCTGCTTGAAATAATTCGTTATGGTCCAACTTATGAAAATAATTATGAAACGATGTATGAAAATTCCCTGAAAAGGCATACCTTAAAGGCGATTGGCGCCAAGCATAAGGAAATTATACCTGGTGTAGTTCATATGCCAAGCGATGTTCATAATAATAGTAATTGAATAAATAAATAGACAGTTGATTCTTACTAATAGTGAGATTTTGTTTTATTTGCTTCTGATTTAGAAGTAGATGGTGTTGCAGAAACACCTGACCCTGATGGAGACGAAAAAAATTGTGCATGGAAAGCTTTGAGGTGTGACCGTAGGTTTGATGTGTTTCCCGAAGTCCGAAATATTTTGTGACAATATTTACACTCCGCACTTTTACTGTCTCTCGATTTAAAATGTTTCCATACTTCACTTTTTGGCGGCGACATTTTAGTTTCTATTTTCACTTGTATCGCATCACCACACTAACAACAACAACAACAATGAACAACAAGCAACTGACCGTTGGTGACGCTAATCAGTTATAACAGTAAGGAAGTTACAACAGCTCAGAGACAGAGTCTTAGATTGATTAAATAATTAAGCTGTAATGTTAAGTACAGCTCACGAATAAAATTAAAAATATGATAAAGAATAAAGGAAATTTCTAATTAAAATAAAATAATAAAATATCAATATCACCGATATATCGGTGCAAAATATCGATATCTCGATATATCGGGTGTTAGGATTCCAACCCTAGTATTAATTTAAAAAACTTTGTCAATGCAAGTAAGCTGTGATGTAAAATGATACAGAGGAAATATTTGATGTGCACTTCAGTAGGAAAAAAAAAAAAGGAATGACTAAGGAAGCTAAAGGAAGATCAGAAATGATCCAAGGAAGGATAAAGCAGAGAGATATGAGGAAGTCAGAAGCCCAATAGAAAAGTAAGTAGGCCTAGGACCACGATGACTAGCCGCCCGGAGAATCAGTCTACGAAGTTCATTACGCTATATCTCAGTTAATACTTGTCCGCTTTAAATGATTTTTTTTTCTTTTTGCAGGGAATTTCATCAGCTTTCGTTTAAATCTCTTTTTCGTTAAAGCACCAATCCTTAAGCAAAAAATAATAAAGCATCTTCGAGTTCCGAACATCATCCTGGGGTGACCTGTGACTTTGGTACCGAATCTCAAGAAAATCGGTCCATTAGTCTCGGAGAAAAGCCGCGGACGGCGGACGGACAGATTTTTTTTATTCGATATTTGGATTCTACGTATCTTGAAACGTAAAATCTCAAATTTTGAGAGGGAGGGTTACAAAAAATTTTTCCTTTGGCGATTCCAAGTGTGTATTATTGAAAATAATAAACCAAAAGTAATAAAAAAAATAATAAATAAAATTTATTACAGAATCACCGATTAGTAATATTATTAGATACCTGCACATGATATATATATATTTTGATAATAACAAAATTGAAAATAGCAGTGACACGATTCTAAATTACTATTCTGACCATTCGAAACATCAAATCTGGAACACTGCAAAAAATTGAATTATGAAAGAAATCAAATTAACCGAAAATAGATTTTTAAAACTCATAAAAAATATTAATTTTTTTTAATTTTTATCCATAAAGAGCTTTAAATAATCTGTGATTCAAATGCCTTAATGGCAAGGAAAATTAGGGTAAAAATAATAATATAAAAAAAGCAATAGTTATTCACAATAATAATGATAAATATAACAAAATGAAAAATATATCATCACCGATTATTTTTAAATAATTAACAAGGAAAATAAAAACAGCATTGAAAAAGAAAAAAATAATGATACAATAAGCAAAAATACAAACACCAAGCAATTACCTAAATTGAAATAGATCCCGAAACTTACGGATAAAATAAAAAAAAAAAAAAAAAACGTTCACTAAATATGAGCACAATACAATTAACTTCGGGGCGTATAATAGGAATGAATTTATCACAAACAAAGATTAAATAGACAGGAATAATAAAGAAAACGTGATTTACAAAATCAATTGCCAACAATGTCCAGATCAATATTAAATAGGTGAAACATCACAAAATCTATAATATAAAAACAAGCACTAATCAACTTAAGAATAATGTAAAAAATCACAAAAAAATAAATGTCACAACACTGGCCAGACATATTATATAAACAACTATAAATTTAATTTTGATAATGCAAAATTTTTAAATATAGAGGACTACAATAAAAGTAGATAATATATAGATTACTAAAAATATAAAAAATGTGGTAAACTTTAAGATGGATGTAAAAGGCATTGGTCAACATTATGTGAGCATTATCAATATAATTAACATGTAACAATTACAACAAATTGCAAACATCTAAGTGATTAGCAATATTAGTCAATCCAGAAAAAAATGCTACATCATGTGTATTATTTTCAATATGCAAAAATGAAAATAATGGCAGAAAAAACAGTCTACAGTCCAGTTTCACAAGGAGAAGCTAAGATAATTCGTTCATTGGTATGCAAATAGTTTGTGGATCTAATTGCTGCATTAATTATTGTTAAATGAACGTAGAACTTATTGTTTACAGGACACATACAATTAATGTATTATTTAAAAAATCAATGATCATAATTCAGATTTGGATTAGATAATAAAAAGTAATGAAGACTATATAGCAGGTATATTATGAAATAACTTTTATTTATAAATGTTTATTTGGCCATTTCTCAATTATTTCACCAATGGTGGCGTTTTGAGATTTTTTTTTTTTTATGAAGATAGTGATTTTTAATCTTTTTGTAGGATATATATATATATATATATATATATATATATATATATATATATATATATATATATATATATATATATATATATATATATATATATATAATAAATACATATATGTATAAAATGTATTTATTATATAATATTTATCGAGGTTTTTTTATTGTACAGTAATTTTTAATAGTTTTTGTATATTATCTTTTTAGACTTGAAAATGGACAAGTTCGTTCCGAAACGTTGTTAATTTAATCAATAAAGAAGGAAAAGAAGTTTGAAAGGTTAAATTTTTCCTGAAATTTAGCATCTTGATAAGATTAAAATAACCTTTCGTCACATTTAGCTCATCTATATATGACCAAGGGTATATTTATTAAGCACTTGATCACTAAAATATGCTTCCACATATTTATATAGTTGATGAAGTAATTATAAAAAATGCTAGAAAAGTTAGGCTATATTACATGCTACTTGCTGCCCTATGGACTTGCTGGTATAAAAACTAGCTGTAAGTGTATCCACAAAAAAAAAAAAAAAAAAAATTATAAATAAGTAATAGCATTCACTTAGCGAGTTTAAACATCTTGGCTAATGAGCGTGTGGAGAAGTTTGTGTTTCTTCATCACTATCCAACTAGTTGACTAAATTGGCTTCTAAATTTGCCGGCTAGTGGCTTCAGCTAACAGTTAAAAAATATAATTTAAAATTTAAAAAAAGTTAAATTATTTAGATTACATACTAAAATATTTATAGAAGACATTTCCACAACACCTCCCCCGCCCGAAAACCCACATAGAAGACTGGTAAGTAGCTGGACATGTGACCTGGTCAAAAAATGTTTATAACAGTCACGAATTAGTGAGTAAACTTAATAAAAAATAAACAAATAACAAGTAAATTGCATCAACGATGGGAATACAGACCGCACATATTACAGCAATAGTATGGTAGATATTTTCAGAGTATGAAGACACCATCGATGGGAGGACTCGGCAATAGTAAGTCAAGGTAACCATTTTGCTTAATGTTTGATAATAATTGCTTTAGCACCTGCCGCAGTTGGGAAACCAGCTCCTTATCTTATCGCAGAACTAGAATAGGAGCCCGCGGCCGGATTAGCTCTAAGCTACCATCTCAGATAGTCAATACCTTGCAGAAAAGTGCATTATAATCCAGGCGGTTTCGTCAAAGTAGAAATGCAATAGCGATGAACTCCGCTTGCTTTATACCGGCCTATGTTCGAGATTAGAGACTATTTATTTTCTTATTACAGTGCCCTTGTCAACACGCTGACAGTCAACTGTCTCACCTTATCTACACATCAGCCTAACCTTAGCTACTTATCAGCTGTATGTTTCGATTATTTCAGAACTTGAAATTGATTGTTTCCAACATTTTGATGTTAGTTCATAAAATAATTAAATAACACCATAGTTACCGCGACAGTTGCTGTCATAGCATTGCAAACAGTAGGATAGTAGCCATAATGACAGCATTTACTGTCGCAGTACTGTCAGACTTGACCTGATTAGTGACAATACCTGTCGCGGCACACTCTTGGCAGCCTACTTATCAGCTCTATGTTTCTATTATTTCCGAACATGAAATTGATCATTTCAAACTTTTTGACATTATTTACTTCATGAAGGAGAGATAAAGACTATTTAATTTAGTTGTTATGGTAACCTACAAATTGAGAGTGTTCCGTCAGCTGTTCTACAACCGCCATTTTTTTCAACTGTTACAAAGTTTACAGTTAGTGTACCAGTTAGGTAACTATATGCGTGATATAGTTTTTATATTATATATTTTGTATTCCACCTCCAAGAATTATATAACGTCAAAACGTATACAATCGATTTCATGTTTGGAAATAATCGAAGCATGCAGTAGATAAAAAGATAAGGTTAGATTGATGGGAAGAATAAGGTGAGACAACTCACTGTCAAGGCGTATAGATGCGACACTAGCTGTCAATGTCATGACAGGTACTGTTAACTATCACTTCAAACCTGATAGTGCGACAGTAGTGCCACGATCATTTATGCTGTCATGTTATCATTTATATAGAACGGCTAGTAGTTGCGACAGTTGCTACCAAGATTGCAACTATCACCATGTAGACGAACCTATACATGAGAAGAGTATAAGTAAGCAATCATAACGTATTATTAAGAAAATATTAATAAAGTTATCAAACAGACAAACCTGAAGATTCGAAGCCGATAACGTCAACCATCTCTGTCTTGATACATCCCTCCACTGAATCACTTCAAAAAACAAATACAATGATCCGATCTAACATAATCCTCCCGTCTACGTTTCGCTTGTCCCTTTGACCTATCGAAAACTTGATCACTCATATTCCGAAGTTTATCTACCTTATCAATATGTTCTCCTACAGATTTTTTAATACAGAATACAGTCATAATTGGACTAAGCTTAACCATAACGCAAATTTTAAGAGTGAAACATGCAATGATCCAGCGGGCACCAATCTGATCTAAAATTTAATGAATTTTCAAATCTAGGGAAAATAGTGCTTGATACACAATTTTAATGTTCATTTGTTATTTATTTTAAAATTTGGCTATGAAAAATGAATAAATATTTAATAAGAAGTTAACGTTTGAAAAAATTAATCAAAAAGTATGTTTTTAAATTTTAAAAAATTGAATCGAAGACATCTAGTTTTTGAATGAAGAGAATCATTACGATAATTCAAAGTTTCTTATGAGATAAATCCATATTGTCGTCGCAGTTGTAATCCTCGCTGCTGAAGAGTTATCATTGGTCACTGAGTAGTGCCACCACAGATTGGTCCATTTTTGTATCCTACTTGGGAGGAACGAGTATGTTGTGGACGTTGTCCTGGGCGAAACGATATTGCGTGGCCTTCCTAATTAGAGGGGTTTGGAGGGCACTGGTACTTGTACTGGTAATAGGAGAGGGGAGCGTACCTCCCAAGTGAAAGTAGGGAGTCCGGTCCCTCCCCGGAATAATTAAAAAAAAAATCGAGGCAAAATGATAGCATTTTTTGCCATTACGTTTCTAATTTACTCCCAAAAATTCATGTATTCATCTTTTAATTTTGCATTTTAGTTTCAATTTTTATGATTTTTTTATTCAAAAGTGAATTTACGTAGCTCAAATTTTATTTTTGTATAGCGTGATCATATTAGGAGGTAGGCTCTACCATGTTAACTCCTTTCGTCTGTATTTTATAATTTTATTATTTAATTTTTGTATATGGCGCGGACCCTCGCGGGCAATCTTCAATATCTTTAATATCGGCCCTAAGCGGCCGCCCCTCTCACTCCTCTCTTCCTGGATCCGCTATTTTCGTGTACTATCGATAAGTCAGTTATCCGGTTGTACAGACTTGCCTATAGCTTGGAAGTGTCGGAGATGTACTCTTGTAAAGGAAATATAGTGATTGTTTATTTCACTTGAATATTTTATCGAGCTGCGAATTGATCATTTATGACCACTTCCTCCGTTTGACATTGATAAATGAATTTTCCTTATTATTATTTATTTTTTATGTTTAGAATTTCTAATTTTTAAGCTCCTCAAAATATATATTTTTATTTCTCTATACGATCGTTATTTTCCTGCAATAATGGCTCAATTGTTAGCGAAAGGGTATCCAGATGAATGGCTGGCTATCTTTTCGCCCGATCGAACTTCACAATGGTTCAGATAATTTCAAGGGGACTGGCTTCCATCGTTACCCAACCTGTCCAAGGTTTCTTTCGAAAACAGTTACCAGTCCATTTTGTTGTAAAGTTCTTCACTGATAATAATAACATACACAATACTGCTCATATAATAGATTTTATTCAAAATACAAAAAATAAGTAAACAAATACTTTGGTTTTGACGATATTTGTTTACTTTGTTCAAGTAATATGTAATATGTTCTTTAATATCCTAAAAAAAAAATAAATAAAGGTAGCTGATCTGTGAAAATTAAACTGTACTTTAAATGCACGTAGGAAAATCTTGGTTGGGGGTGTCAATAAATAAACACATAAATAAGAAAACGTATTACAATGCGTTCCGACGTTTCGGCCTAATGTTTAGGCCATCATCAGGGCTGAGTGGCGCGTAGTACAACTACCAGCCAACTCAGCCCTACAACTAGATTGGTTATCATTTTTATCGCGCAATTCTCAGCCTGGGCTATATAGATATTATTTTAAATATAGATTTTATTTTTAATTTACTAACACGTCTTTAAAGGTGTATAAATCAATTGTTAATAGTTTGTGTAATCATTTATTTAATTTCCTCAAATAAACTATGATTGGACAGGTACTGACTTGTATAAAAAAAAAAATTCCTCTAATGATAAATAAGATTCCATAGACTAACTGTAAGTATATTTGGAGAGGATATTTAAGCACGATTTGGAGAGAATATGGTACGTGTGAAACTGTTGCCTATATTTCCCTCAGCTACTGTAAATGGTAAATGTAAATGATTCTGTAAATGAAATTGCTTTCTATTTACCTATTGCAGGTATTTGAAAAATAATGAATATATATTTTTTTTTATTTTTTTTATGAATTGTGTATTTTATACATCGATACTTGGGGATTTTAATATTCACACAACCAGAACATTAAATGCAAATTTTACCTATTTTTAATTCTTTTGTCTACTGGTTTGTATGTTCTTTGTGCATATTTTATTTTTACTTTCTAATTTTTATTATTTGTCAAAAAGTTGCAATAGATAAATAGAAAACAATTTCATTTACAGAATAATTTACATTTAGAAAAAGCTGATGATCGACCGAAACGTTGCCAAAGAATATAAGAAGATAGTAGGAATTAAAAAGGGAGTATTTTTCTTGAAAAATAAATTATTATAAAATATATCAAGGTTTTGTCCTGACTGGATTGACTTGAGCAGTGATAGTCTAGGAACAAGCAGTTAATCTATTTAATATAACAAAAATTCGATAACTGATCATAAATTAGCGTCTTTTAATTTATATTACACTCAGTGGCGTACGCAGGAGGATATATCTCTCCATGTCACCGAAATTGTTGATAAAATATGATTTTCATACCCACCATTATAAGTTTTGTATTTTAAATAATAACACAGGCCAACGATGAAAAAACTTTTGTACTGAAAATACCTTATTCCTATAGTTTTTAGGGTGCTGAATCCAAATATGATATTAAAAAAGCTGTAAAACCCACAATTTCTTCACATTTTATAGTTAAATTTATTAAATTAAGCGATTTTTAAAGAATTGAACAGCTTTCAGTCTTCCTGAAAAAGGAAGACCTACATATAATTTCAAGGCCTCATGAAACAATTTGTAAAGGCTTTGCCTAAAGATGGACCATGTTTCAAGTATCTCTTCCAAAAGTGTCCACGCCTTTCAGAAGCTAAACTAAAATAAGGCGTCTTTGTCGGACCTGACATTAGAAAAATGATGTTTGATGTCAACTTTGAATCCACAATGACCTTAAATGAGAAAGAAGCATGGGTATCATTCAAGCAAGTCGTTACAAAGTTCTTGGGAAATGAAAAAGACCCAGAGTATGTGTCTATTGTAGCTATCATGTTACAGAAGTTTAAAAGTTAGGATGTTTGATGAGCCTGAAACCTACGGAAAACTATGGGTGATACAAAAAAACTAAGGCCAGATTTAGATTCAGCACACAAAAATCTATAAAGATCAACTATTAAAATTAAAAAGGTTTTCAAATTTTTTTTTTTATTGGCCTGTGTAATTTATTATACCATTCTCATCCTTAAAAATTACGCACAATTCGGCGATTATAGATACTTAAGTGATTGCTCGCCTTCTTATTAAATTCCCCTCCTCCAGAAAAAAATTTAAACCTCCCCCCCTCCCAAAAAAAATTCTGCATACGCGTCTAATTACCTGTAATTTAGTAATTTAGATGGTAACCGTGTTCTGCTGCAGGATCCTATATTTTTTTTAGTTCACCTTGTAAGAAACTGTTGAAGTTTTATTTTCGTTTTTCAAGGTTTATGGAGAGCATAAACTGTAATATTCTAAAATGTTTGTAGTTATGTAAAATATTTCTATAAACTCTTTATTCATTCATTCGCTTTTTCCGTCGCTCAAAATTTAAATTTATTGTAAAAGACTAATTTGGTACAATAGAAGTAAATTGCTCTTAGCTAGAGGCAGATAACAGCTAATGACGTTTGTATTCACATTGGCTCTAGTCAGTTAATATTACTTCTTTATGTTAAGAACTCTCTTGAGCTCAGTTTTCCTATAATATTAAACATAAATGTTAAGTTCAATATTTTAGTATTTATATAATAAAATTCATTTGAAAAATCATTCCTTTATTATACGGGTATGGGGTAATGGCGCGATCAGTTATAAGGTCTCAATTACATGTTGATAGTTTTCTGTCTTGATTTTACTGTTCCAACAGCATGGCAGTGCGGCGATGTCCTTGTCTAGAAGCTGACAGTAAACTTTGTGTCAGTTGAAAAAATGATGATTATGCACAAAATTTAAATGTAAATATGAGAAAAATGTACAACAGCTGACTCAACACTGTCAATTTGTAGGTAACCATAGAAACTTTAGTTTTCTTTCTTTATTTCAGCGTGTAACCTTATTGTCATTTAGGGATTTATAAATTATTTGCCACTTCTATAAATTTGTTTTATTGAAAACTAGTTTCGAATGTTATAAATTCATCCTCAGTTCTAAAAACATACAAAAAATTCAAAAATAAGCAATTCAAAATATAGTTATTATGTATTGTCATTTCGTATCCACATAGATTAATTTTTAGTGTTAGTTTTCTCGCGGTTTAAGATGTTAGAAAGCCATGTTAATTTTTTTAATTTTTTAAACTAATGTTGTAAATATGATAAACTAATTTATTTCAAGAGGAGAGATATTTTTGTATAGTCTTGTTCTAAATGTTACCCGCTCTATAGTTACCGATAGTCGAGAATCGTGGCTGGTGTTCCTCTGCGACCTTCACCTTCCTGTATTAATTAACCCGTTTCAGTCATTAACTTCTCTCTGCCTCATTATGCTACTGCAAGGTACTTTCAATTCCAGTGATTAACAATTACACAATGGACTGCTCAACGAATTAAACTAATTGAAGACATGAGTGTATGAAGATGTAATGTAAAAACTTTTGATAATCAGTTGACATCCGCATGATGGTATAGAATGATCAATCTAATTAGAGATTGATAAATTATTTGCCACTTCTATAAATTTGTTTTATTGAAAACTAGTTTCGAATGTTATACATTCATCTTCACTTCTAAAAACACACAAAAATTCAAAAAATAAGCAATTCAAAATATAGTTTGGTATTATTATATATATTAAATTAGATATAATATAAATCAGTATTATGTATTATTAATATAATAAGTAAAGTATAATAAGTAATAATAATATTTATGTAAAATATACTAGTAATATAATATACTAATATATTATATTATACTAATATAGTATAGGTACTCGCCAAGGTTTAAATGGATTATATCAAACAAAAGTTTGAACTCCTAGCACTGAACTAACAATGAAAGAAAGGAAAGTTGGGATGTTTACAGGTAAACGTTTTAAGGGTCGGTGTTTTTCCATTAATGCCGGTGAGTCATTGGTTTTTCTGTTATAGATGGAGATAAATTTAAGGTTGGACTATTGGAGATATTTATTTGATCATTTGAGCAAAAATCTGGATTGGATTTGAAGGATTTATTATAATCCTATAATAATTATTTCAAGTGCTTCATGTATATTTTGAAACTATATTTTGAATATGCTTATTTTTGAATTTTTGCGTGTTTTTAGAACTGAAGATGAGTGAATAACATTCGGAACTAGTTTTCAATAAAACAAAATTATAGAAGTTGCAAATAATTTATCAATCCCTAACTTTTGATAATTCATTTTTTTCTTACGGATGACAAAATATGCCTTATATATTGACAATTCGAGATTCTTTGGTTCACTTGGAAGTGAATTGGATAGATCATGTATTTAAACAATTATTTTAAAAAACTTTAAATTCGTAATATAACCCCTTCATCTATCCATGTCTTAAATTATTTTGTTAATTTTTTGTGTGGATTATTATATGCTTTGTTGTTATTGTGGTTTGTTGTTTACCATCCTGTGTACTCGAGCCAGGGCAGGAAGGTCGGGTTAGCCTATAGATTATTAACCTCTTAATTTGTGGGTTTAATACCACTAAAGGTTATTGCCTACAACCAATTGTATTATTTCGGACGTAATCCTATCTTCCTATTTACGTCTAAATCTTCCCCTCATGCCTTTACCTCTGTCGGTACTGCACTTGTTACTTAAATTTCTAGAGTATGAATTCAATAAATGACAAAAAGTCAAAGTTTTGTCTATAAAATAGTAATTAAAAATATGTAAAGGAAAGCTAAGAAGCTTAGGTGCTTGATTACGGAATTTTAGGGGAACGGTGTGGTCATTATTATGCTCCAACCATGTGGACTTATGCTAGGTACTCATTCTACACAAACGTAGATGGGTGGATTGCGTTAGGTTTGGTCATGCAGAGTTGTGGTTCTACGGTGGTCTGGTGGTAATATAATTGTGTATTTTATTGTTATTTTTAATTAAATAATGAATAAGAAAAATTTGTATTAATTTTTCATTTAACTTTAATATTTAATAGGACTGTAGATTTAGTCATCACTGTGCATCAATGTGCAGACGATATAATTTGAGACTGTTTTTAATTTTTTTCTCTGCCTTGTGAAAATTGGTTCGTTATCTAAAATTGCATAATTTTTACGACCGAATTCGCTGTAAATTTTCCACGCGATGCTACGAACGTTCTGTCAAATTTTACTTCAAATTTTTGTCATAAGTCTTAGTCGCATGCAAACACGGAGTTTCAACCTCGACACTTGGTTTTAGTAGCTCGCTGTTCGGCATTTGGTCTCTCGATGCTTTTTACTATCAAGCGTCCGACCGAAATTGGAAGATGTTCGTAGTATCGGGTAGTTGTGTTCGTACCGGCTTTAAACATATCTAGACTGTTTATAATATTATATTATCTACAGCTATTCAGTTGTACATATAAATAGTTCAGTAATTTTAAGACAATAACGGTATGAAACGAAATGTCGAAATTTACTAATGTTTTTTTATGTTTCTGGAAAAATTTGGTGTGGTTAAGTTGAATTTTATAATCAGCATCCCAACATTATGATTAGATTTTTAGAACTTCTCCAAAATGTTTCACCCTCTTTCTATCTGGTCCCCATTTTACTCGACTACATGGGTATCTCCTAATTTCGACTCGCGTTCGCTTTAAACGGGAATGACCTAACCTAAAAATCTTTAGAATAAAAATTTTAGGTAATATAATCTTGCTAATTTAATATAAAATTAATATTAGAAGTTTTCGAATTAGTGGTTTTATGTTGTGAGTAAAAAATAAACACACGTTGTTTTTTTTTTTAATGTTTATACTTGCAGAAAAAAATTGAGATGGAAATGAAGAAATTCGTAATCAGCACCCTAATAAATATAAATAAGAACATTTTCAGAACTTATCCAAACCTTTCCACCCAGATCCCTTTCTGAATACGTTCAGTCAGAACAAGGCTTTTACGAATTAAAATCAAAGTATCTACAAAGTTCGCAAATTTACGCAGCTGGGTTCTAATTCAACAAGTTAGAAGACTGCCCTTGGCCGCGCTCAAATAATGTACGTTTAAAAAAAAATTATTTAAACAACTAAAAATATCTGATGTGGACAACACATGACTTCCTTGTACGCCTATTAAACTATAAATCGCTGGCTCAAAAAGTGATCCTGAATTTGGTTGCTAGTTTCCGAAGATTGCATTATCTCAAAAACGACACTCGGCATCACGACATCCATCTATTGACACACACACACAAATGGGAAGAAAACCAGTATTTTACACTCAATTTTAACACTTAAAACAAGCAAAACAATAAAAATGTTTTATTGGATTGGAAACCAAATTGCGTTTGTAACATTTTTTACCGAAACATATGATTTAAGTATTTAATTTAAATATAATTTTTGATGTAAGCTTATTATGACCTTCAAGTAAAGTACCCTTTTCGGCTCACCAATTTTAACCAAAATATAGTTAATACATTCATATCGATATAAAAGTCCAATTTACCAAATTTGAGATATTTTAATATAATACATTTTTATACATTATATTTTAATATAATTTTTGTACCGCTTCCGATTTTCCAATTTTGACCAAAATCTAGTATGTTAAATCTAGTATGCTAGTCAATTTATAAGTCATAAATACTAAATTTGAGAAGTTTTGCATAATATTTTAATATAATTTTTGATGCAAATCAATTATGACCTTAAAGTAAAGTACCACTTTCGGTGATCAAGCAGTGACCAAAAAGAGAGGTCACAACTAGATTTTACAGCAATCCTAAATTCAAAATTTCAACTTTCTACGGCTAACCGTTTTTGAGTTATGCGAGATACGAACGTACGAACGTACGTACGTACAGACGCCACGACGAAACATGTCAAAATGGATTCAGGGATGGTCAAAATGGATATTTCCGTTGAAATCTGAAAACCGAAAATTTTCGCGATTACAATACTTCCTTTACTTCGTACAAGGACTGTATAGTCAAAAGTTTGACTGTATATAGATATAGTTTGACTGTATAGTCAAAAGAAAAAATAAATAAATATATTCGGTAATGCTATTTCAATTGCATTTTCCTCGAAGGCTAGTTCTACGAAGAAGGGTGGTAGTGATCTACGTATGATGAGTTTAATGAAAGAGGAAAACTCTCCAGATGATCGCTATTGACCCAAAGTGATCGTAGAATATTCCAAATGGCCACTTCCTCCTGTTCTGGGAACGGTCCAATGAATCACGCTTCTTTCCTGGGGAGTTTCCGTTAAGCACTTTCTCTCTAAGTGGGCTCTGGGAGCAGCTTCACCTGGGCGAAGAACATTTGACGTCAGAGTTTGGTCTTACTGGCTAATTAACAACCTGGTCAGCCGAACCTGTTGCGATAGTACAATTGGTTCTTGGAAACTGATCGACCCCGCTCAACTCCAGATGTGAACCTGACTCTTATTGATCTGGCTAACTGATATTGGGTCGATGATCTGCTGCTACGAAAGATCGTTAACTGTGGCTATAATTGAATAAGGAATTGCATATTCGTCATTCATTGTGTTGTCAATGTACTTCTGAAACCATCATGGCATTTTGGTTATTGTTTAATGTGAGTTTGTCTCAAAGTCTTTGTAAAACATATAATAAATATAAAATTTATTCACCGAACATCCGTAATAAAGAGGCACAACTCAAAAACACGACTCAATTTTTTGTTGGAAGGAAAATTAAACGCAGGTTGAGTTCTACATAGAAATCCTCAGAGTATTAAAATTTCTGGGGTTAGAAATTTCATATTGTGCCTCTTACATTCTGGATGTGCAATGTATGTAATAATAAGTGTACAAAACTAAAAAGAATTGTGAGTGAATTTTAATTTAGATACAAGATAAAAGTATATGTTGCATATATACTAAAATGTTAAAAATAAAATTCAAAATGGTATATTTGAGAAGGCGGCTGTTTGAAGATATGTAGGAGACGGCTCTGTCCTTGTGAGTAACCTACCGACCTAAGCTCCGCCCACAAGGTTCTCCCTTTCGTGTATGGTTAGGTCTATATGGTTAGATTTTTTTAGACTGTACTATCTCTGTTCTGCATTTGTGTGATCTTATCATTTTAGTCCTGATGATGCATGAATAGGCAAAACATTGACTTGATAATTATTTACTACTGTTTGAGATAGCTAAGGCATTACGATAGCGTCCTTTTAGTGATTTTTTTTTTTTTGGTTTTTGCTCTAATTAATTTGACCATGTTATTTTAGAGTTAGCCGTGACCTTGCATATATACTGTGGATGGCCTGTGTTCCTGGAAGGATGATATTCCTGAGGAAGTGAAGGAAATGCCCTATATTCGGCGACCCAGAGAGATGTAGAGATAGATCTGATCCGATGTTGAGGCCGCCACTGTCCCCACGGGCCGGGCCATGAATTGGGCTCTTTGAGGACTCGCTTTGTTAAGGATCTTTCAGGACCTCTTACTCTCGTACAAGATGCTCCAGTCTATTCCTCAATGATCTCTTGATTGTAGCAATACTACGAGCTGATAACATTCATCTTCGCCTTACTACGTCTCTTGTGAATAGTTCAAGTTGTAAATTTATTCTAATTTATTATAACTCAAATAAAACCGTCATTGCTACATATGTACTAAACGGTCGACCATGTGCTCAGTTGCTATCGGTCATAATCTGACACTGATAACGTCTATCTTCTTCGTATTTATGGGAATGTATGTGACGGAGTTAATAAATTAATTTTTTTAAATATTTAATTACTAAAATTACTTTACTTGAAAAAAAAAATCCGTGAGGTGAAGAACTCTGTCACTATAGTCGTATTTTCTCGTTAAAAATATAAAAACGGGGGAGTAAGAAAAAAATTGAGACCCACAAAAGACAGTTCCCTAACATACCGAAATTTACACGTACTTTTATTATATGGTTCTGCCTCTCCGTTGACCTTCGATACAGAAAGTCCTGCATAAAGAATTTCAGCTCATTTGACCCAAAGGGGGCCGCTGGAGGAAAAAATATATATATACATACATATATCAGACATCTCCAAACCTTTCCTAATCGTGCTCTAGGGATTATGAAACGGATAGAAAACGCAGTTCCGCCGACCTTCGACCCACTGCAATAGTATATTTTTTTTCAGGGAAAATACAAAAAAACTTTGAATTTATGTGGTGTTGTTAAAAATTCAAATTCATTGAAATTATTTCTGTTTCAATTCGGTTTATTTGGATTGAGCATCATAACCCACGGCATTAAAAAAATTCAGTCAGCTTGCGAGCTCTTGATATAGGTAACATCTTGCTTCATTTTTTCCTTTCCATCTTGTGCTTTATTTTTTGCACTTACAGAAACGTAATGTCAACTCGTATCTTTGGATCTGTTGGCCATTATGGCTATCTCGGTCTGGAAGTAAAAGATTTGCAGCCGTGCACCGTAGAATACTCAATTATTGTACGCATAATTAAAGATATCTTACTATGTAAAGCTAAGTTTTACTGGTAGCAGTGTCATACGTACTTTCCAAAGAGCGTATGCCAGAAATGGCCATGTAGGGTAAAGAAGAAAAAATAGTATTTTTTCCGGGTATATGGAAAATGATTTTTTAAAAAAACGTTATCCTCCTACTTTCTGCATATGTTACATATAAATGTGGAGGTTTGAACAGTATTTTATGATATTACACTTTACATAATAATAATAATAACGCGTTTATTGAAATGTATTCTTCTTACATTGATTATGCATTGTACTCTTGGTGACAGTCCATCAGAGGAAAGGCCAACAGCAGACAGTAGTGTAAAAATATTTATTTATTTTAATTGGGATCTTATTTATATGGTATAGAAACAAAAATAAATAAAAATGTATGACGAATGTATGTCCAAGGCGACTGAGAGTGAAGATTTTCTAAGATATTTTGTTTCTTTGAAATATTTGTAGAAAAACATTTTTTTCGAGGCAAAGATATCTGTTAACAGTAGTCGGTAGATACCTGATACAAAATTTAACAAGTTACAAATTTTGGGCTCTAGTCGCGGGGTTCAGAGAAGCGAGGGGGCTCGAAGCATTTGCTACTTGTGCTATTTGCCCAATCCGGCCCTTGTCCTAATGTGGAAAACCTACTCGTAGATGTGATACCTTTATTGCTCCTAGCAGGGATTGTACTTTAACCTTATTTATTTTTTTTTATAATATTTCAACTTTAACTTTGAAGAGTAATTCAGACAAGAAATGTAAAAGGCTTTTTGGACGATAATAATTACGACTATCTGTAGGCCTATTAGATTAATGAATTTTAAAGTAATTTTGGTGTCAATTTTTTTAAGTGTAAACTTCTTTTGGCACGTTGGGCACTTTTGGAATGGTGTAAAAAAAGCAAACTCGCGTCACGTACCGTCAGCGTCAACACCATACCGTACCCTACCTAAATCCAGCCTACAATTTCTCATCTGTTTATTATCTTTCCGATGAGCTAGAGACTTAAAATTTGGAACATATCTTAGGAGTGGATGTATTTGGTGCTTAAAATAGTTATCAATAGTCGATTTTTAAAACATTTATAATTTTTTTTCACGATATATCGTGAGAGGGAATCGATAGAGGTGGTATTTACGTTTCATAATAAATTTAAACCTATATTTCGAAATTTTGGCGCTTAAGCCTTTTTCAAAAACCGACGTCGATGTGATCTTATTATTTTTCAATTCTTAAATGCCCTAAGTTTCTGTATCTGGTATTTATTGTGTTTCTGTTTTTATATGTTTTACATTTTCAATTATTCTGTTTATGCTGATCAGCTGTTTGTATGAATATAACCTTTCTCTGCTGTCTTTATGTTAGTTCCCTTTTCCTTTGGTATCTATTGAACCGATTTGCAGCGAATTACTGTCTCTATTTGGTTAGTGTTTTCAGACTGTTAATGTAAGATATGTTTTATCTGAATTTATTTGATGTTATATTTTCAGTGATTTCTGGTGATGCCTTAATTATTACTAATCATTTAATAATAGTTTTGTATCTTTTCTTCATTATCTTATCAGTTAAAAGTGCAGTAGGATATCTCTAATCCGTCCCTATTTCGGGAATTGATAAATTTAGTATATTAAAAAAAAATTAACCTGAAAACCTCATATAATTAACTTCTAAGACAATTTACAATATTTTATTTAAATCGATGATTGTAATTTGTAATGCGAAGGATAATAAAAACGCTGCAAATTGTTACACAACGGCTTATCATTTGTGCACTTCTGTAAAAAAAAAAAAAAGGAAAGCTAAAGGAAGTGCTGAAATAATCCAAGGAAGGATACAGCAGAGAAATAGGAGGAAGTCAGAAGCCCAATAGATAGGTCAGGAGGCCTAGGGCCACGATGACTAGCCGCCCGGAGAATCAGTCTACGAAGTTCATTACGCTATATCTCAGCTAATAATGGTCCGATTTAAGTGATTTTTATTTCGTTTTGTAAGGAATTTCATCAGCGTTCGTTTAAAAGTTGTGGACAATTTTTTTTTTATATTCAATATTTGGATTCTACGTATCTTGAAACGTAAAACCTCAAATTTTGAGGGGAGGATTGTTACAACAATTTTTTTCTTGGTCGATTCCGAAGGTCTATTATTGAAAATAATAAACCAAAATCACTATTATAAAATTAATGTGAACTGTTTTTGGTTTTGTTACTTCGCACTACAGTTACTATACGACTACTGCACAGAACATTCACCCTTGACAGATTAAATATGACGCAGTGTATAGTTTAGTAAATTTTGTTCTCGTGCTCTTACAGACATGCAGAGACACGAAAACATCTGACCCTCACCGCCGGATTACTGGTCGTGCCGGAATACTCACTGGATAATCGAGACTATACTGTATTTAAAACCTGAAATGAATATTCCAATAGAGCTATGTTCTAGGTGCTGAGTGCTACGGGTTTGAACTAGGTTCTTTCAAGTTGGTTCTTATAACTATAAAATCTATTAAATCTTTTTAGTCTTGGATTCGAGCTATGTGTGTTCCATACCGACATCATGTCCATACCGACACCGGTCACATTGACCATCCTCGCCAACATAGCGTCATAACTACGACACATATCGATTCGGCCTCAGTCGCTACGCCGAATACTTCCGATCATGATTGATGCTACTACGCAGAGCTACACCCAGCGATGATAGACGAGGTTACAGATTAATTGGATTGGAAACCAAGTTACGTTTGTAACCTTTATTACCGAAACATATGATTTCTGAATTTAATTTTAATATAATTTTTAATGTAAGTTTATTATGGCCTTAAAGTAAAGTACCCTTTTCGGCTCATCAATTTTAACAAAAATCTAGTAAATACATTCATATCGATATGAATCGATATGTAACAAAAACGAAAACAGGTCACATTAAATTTATAATAGTGATTTTTATCCTTTCCATTATAAATAGCAATAATCAATTTAAATAAAATATTGTAAATTGTTTTAGAAGTTATTATATGTAGTTTTCACGTTAATTTGTTTTGTTTTTTTAATATATCAATCCCCGACATAGGGTTGGATTAGAGATTTCCTAATGCACTTTTAAATAATAAGGTAATGAACAAAAGAGACAAAACTATTATTAAAAATTAAAGCATCATCAGAAATGACTGAAAATATAACATCAAATAAAAAAAAAATAAAAATCCAAAAATGTTCATTTGATTCAATTGATCTGGGGCCAGTCTTGTCATTCATTGGTAAATAAACCTCGTTATATAATATTATACATTCTCGGGTTAATCGTCTTTAATTATATCATTGTAGATGTATGCGATATCTGCAAATATTATTATTTCCGAAGTTTGCTTATCAGCGTATCATAATCAAATGCATTATTCCAATTCAAATATTTACTATTATATAAAGCTGAAGAGTTTGTGTGTTTGAACGTGCTAATTTCTGTATCTACCAGTTCTAATTGAAAAATTCTAATTACCTCAGATAGACCGCGTGTATTGAGGAAGGCTTTAGGCTTGATAATACCACGCTACGACCCATAGCGACGAAACAGTATCCATAAATAAATTGCTAAGAGAAAAATATCAGATGTGAACAACACACGACTTCCTTGTACGCCTATTTAACTATGAATCGCTGGTTGAAAAACTGATCCTCAATTTGGTTACTAGTTTTCGAAGATTGCAGGATCTCAAAACCGACACTCGGCCTAGCGACATCCATCTATTGACACGCACACGCATGCTCTTCTTTCTGGAGGTCTCATTCCGTTATTATATGTCGTTTTCTTTTGGTAAGTAACTAATTTCCAAGAGATTTCTTCGTGTTCCGTGACAACATTAGAACTGTCAGTATCACTAGATTAAGGATTGGAAATCGACAATTTCGGCATTTTAAGCGGAAGAACCCACTTAACTTGTTCTGCAGCCTTGTTCATCTCACAAATAGGGAGGAAAACCAGGATTTTACACTCAATTTTAACATTTAAAACAAGTAATAAAAATGTTTAATTGGATTGAAAACCAAATTGCGTTTGTAACCTTTATTACCGAAACATATGATTTCTGAATTTAATTTTAATATAATTTTTGATGTATGTTTATTATGTCCTTCAAGTTGAGTACCCTTTTCGGCTCACCAATTTTAACCAAAATATAGTTAATACATTCATATCGATATAAAAGTCCTATTTACCAAATTTGAGATATTTTAATATAATACATTATTATACATTATATTTTAATATAATTTTTGTACCGCTTCCGGTGTCCTTCAAGTTGAGTACTCTTTTCGGCTCACCAATTTTAACAAAAATCTAGTAAATACATTCATATCGATATGAATCGATATGTAACAAAAACGAAAACAGGTCACATTAACTTTATAATAGTGATTTTTATCCTTTCCATTACAAATAGCAATAATCAATTTTAATAAAATATTGTGAATTGCTTTAATATAAGTTACATATAAGTAACTTATATAACATATAAGTTATTATATGTAGTTTTCACGTTAATTTGTTTAGTTTTTTAAATATATCAATCCCCGACATAGGGTTGGATTAGAGATTTCCTAATGCACTTTTAAATAATAAGGTAATGAACAAAAGAGACAAAACTATTATTAAAAATTAAAGCATCATCAGAAATGACTGAAAATATAACATCAAATAAAAAAAAAAAAAAAAAAACCAAAAATGTTTAAAAAAAAGAATGACATCTAGATTTTATTTAATTTTCCTTTGTAACTAGTAAATAAATTATAAAACCTAGACCATGGTTGGTCCTAAAAACGACAAATTACAAACTCATCTTTTCGTTCTTGAGGCGAAGTACAATGCCCGGAATTAATAATATCAAGCTAGAGCTACATAACACCAAGGTTGAATTATATCCAGTGAAGATTATTTCATTTGGGCGCATAAATACTTGATCCTGCTAGATTTATAAAAGAAAAACGTAATTACTTTATTGTAGTTAAAATAAATTGAAAATATCTATTCGAGATTGATTAAATATACATTTCCGCGTTGGAGGAGGTGCTGTCTGCAACAATCGCTTCCTGTGAACACATTTCTTGTGCACCAATTCGGCGCTCGGGTGCACAGATTTTTTAATAGAGCTAATTAAGCTTACAAAAGTTAATTTCATTTATAATTCATGCATAAATTGTCCATTCTCGTCGTATCGATATTATTTTTAAAAAGAAATAAAGTACTTTTTATTTCTCAAATAAAATAACTGATGTGGACACCGCATGACTTTCTTGTATGTCTCATAAACTATAAACCGGTGGTTTAAAAAGAGATCCTGAATTTGGTTATTAGTTTCCCAAGATAGCACTATCTCAAGAACGACACTCGGCGCCTTGAACCTTAGAAATAATTATACAATCATAACTTTTAATTTTTTCACCTTTCTATCATCTTTCTAACAATATAAACCGAGCGGGGCAGCTTTCCGACGCTCTGAAGATCACGTCATAGTTCTTCATTGCTTATCAATGGGATATATAATATATATATATACTTTTTTTTTAGTATATATATATTACTGCTATAATCTATTCTTATAGCACTTGGTATTGTGAAGCTCTCCAAAATATTTAAACTTGATAATAATGAGCCAAATGTTTACATTACGACTCCCAGACTTGAGCTCCTTATGAAGTTGTTCCTTTCTCACCCTGGCACAATTTTCTCATATCCCTAAAATTTTATAATGATGTAATAGTATGTAAATATCAACTCTAGCAAATTGGTTGCTAAGAAGTGATACCTGATAACTAACAAAAAATATCTGATGTGGACAACACATGACTTCCTTGTACGCCTATTAAACTATAAATCGGTGGCGCAAAAATTGATTCTGAATTTGGTTACTAGTTTCCGAAGATTGGAGTATCTCAAAAACGACACTCGGAGTCGCGACATCCATCTATTGACACACACACACAAATGGGGAGGAAAACTAGTATTTTACACTAAATTTTAACTCTTTAAACAAGTAACACAAATGTTTAATTGGATTGGAAACCAAATTGTGTTTGTAACCTTTATTACCGAAACATATGATTTATGTATTTAATTTAAATATAATTTTTGATTTAAGCTTATTATGACCTTCAAGTAAAGTACCCTTTTCGGCTCACCAATTTTAACCAAAATATAGTAAATACATTCATATCGATATAAAAGTCCTATTTACCAAATTTGATATGTTTACATTATATTTTAAAAAAATTTTTGATGAAAGTCTAATGTGACCTTCAAGTAAAGTAACGCTTCCGGTTTTCCAATTTAGACCAAAATCTAGTATGTTATTTAGATCAATTTCTAAATTATAAATACCAAATTTGAGAAGTTTTGCATAGTATTTTAATATAATTTTTGATGGAAATCAATTATGACCTTCAAGTAAAGTACCACTTCCGGTGATCAAGCAGTGACCAAAAAGGGAGGTTCACAACTAGATTTTACAACAATCCTAAATACAAAATTTCAACTTTCTACGTCTAACGGTTTTTGAGTTATGCGAGATACGAACGTACGTACGTACAGACGCTAAACTAGTCAAAATGGATACAGGGATAGTCAAAATGGATATTTCCGTTAAAATCTGAAAACCGAAAATTTTCGGGATTACAATACTTCCTTTACTTCGTACAAGGAAGTAAAAAATCACAAAGAAACAACAGATTTCTAGTTTTGACTTTAATACATTAAAACTACACGCAATCCAAAGGTGAGGCCAGTTATTCGTAGGTGAGGCAAATATGTGTTAAAAATAGAATGCTAGAATTTTACATTTCAAGGTACGTAGAATCGAAATATCGAATGAAAAAAAAAATCCGTCCGTCCGCCGCCTGCCTTATAGTATCTGATGAGCAATAAACTTTTCCGGTGACAACTTTATCATCAATAACAGAGAACAGTCGAGGCACTGAAAAACATTATTGTATTACATACTAGATGTCATAGCAAGTATTTTCATATCCCTTCTTAGAGTCATGAAAAAGACGCTAAAATTTGATCAATTTTTGATTTTTAATAGCATTTTTGGTACAACTTTACAAGAGGGGCGCGTTATCACTGGTACTCCAGATCTTACCCGAAGGTCGCCGGACTAGCATGCTGTAGTGCCATTTGTGCTAACCAAACGCTTTGCATTCAATTGTAACTTTCTTATTCATTGCAATTATTAAAATTATTACTGCCTTAATTACATATTAATTAAAATTACTAGTGCTGTCGACTTCCGGTGATCTGAAGAAGTTGTAGTAATAATTCAAAGGAGTGATAATTTAAATTACGGTAAGGACCCGACCTCAACTGAAAAGGAACTTTTGTGGCTTGTTTATCTCTTGAGCGAGCGTAGCGAGCGGAATTCGTCAGCTGTGATCTATTTAAAGCAGTAAATATTGAAATTACGGTAAGACCCCGGCCTGAACTGAAAAGGATTCGTTGCTGTTTTGTTTATTTCTGAGGCGAACGTAATGAGCGGATATTGACAGAACTAATAATTTTAAATAGTATATAATTAAACCAGTAATAATTATAATAATTGTAATGAACACGAATGTTATAGTTGAATGCAAAGCAGTTAGTTAGTACAAATGGCGATAGAGTATGTAGAGTATGCTAGTTCTGCGACCTTCATTTAAGATCGGGAGGAACAAGTGATAACGCGCCATTCTTGTAAAGTTCTACCGCATTTTGGTTTATTTAAAACTGTTTTTGTCGCTACTGTAAAATAGTCGTTTTGCAGATATAACGTATCACTTTTTAGCCATCGAAATGTAATTTTAAAATACAAATGTAATATTTAAAAATCCAAAAATCTATTATAAAAACTATTCCTGAAATCTTCAAATTTGGATTTATATATAAAAATATTTCAGCTACAAATCAGGGTCGGATATGTACCTTTGTTATAATTCCAATTTTTATTAATTTTTAGACGACTTTAAAAAAGGAATTTGATCCTTGATATTTGGAAGTAATCCTGCACTTCCTTCTTGAGGACACAATGTGGAACAATGGCGTTGTCCTTAGGGCTAATCCTCTTCAAGACTTCTTCCTCGGTTATATTTATTGTTTAATCTCTCGTCCTTGTAGCAGCTTTATCTCTTATCTTTACTTTATTGCTTTACAGGTCCAGTTTGTCAAGTTACTTTAGTATTTAGTCGGCTCAATATTGAAATATATGCGAGGAAATATTCTCGTTTAATTAATAAAAGACATTTTTCTAAATTGAAGACATTTTAGTCTATACCTTGACCTAATCTCTACGTCAACATTAAATTTATTGTTTGAGGCGGTTCAAGGGAGATGAGAGGGCAGAAGATTACTATATAAGGTACTGCAATACTTTTATCCCAGCTCGTCTATTGTCACTGAAATCGATTATCTATGTTTTCGATATTTATATCGATAGTTTATCTTGAATATATTCTTAAATAAATATTGCTTTATTAAATCTCATAAATGTTATATTTAAGGCTGCATTGAAAACTGTTCATTTCTGTTTATATAGTTCCATAACATTGATGAAAATGAAGCTATTTATATGATCTTCATATTCTTCGGTCCTGACTTTTTTGACGAGGAACACGTCCGTTAAGGCTCTGATCTGCTCTGAAAAGAACCCGTTGGGGGTTTGTAGAAAGTAGAAGTCCACAGATGTGATCTAAAATTATACCTAATATTATAATCACAGCTGTGGACTTGATAAAGATAGATACAGAATATATCGACGTCATTTTTTTGATAAAGCGTAAGCGCCATTTAGCAAACTTTACAGAAAACACATGGAGCGAGTTTTCCCTAAATAACAATATATTTATAATAAATTAATTAGTGAACAGTACACTTCCCATCAAATATCACTACTATATATTATTACGGTAGTATAGATCCTTTTTCCGGCTCTCAGGAGCGATGGATTTTGACGAGTGAGGTATCAAAAGAAAGAGAATTTCACGGAGATGTGACGAATTCCAATTTTGTTTCTTAAAATCTTACAAGGGCTTAAATAAAAGTGATGAAAAAACTGGAAGGTTTCAAAACTTTGACGACTGAGAGTCGGCGGATCAAGACGAGATAAGTTGGGTTTTAGAGATTTTGACACGGGCATCAAGACCATATACGCTCCTACGGAGCGTATTGGTCCAGCGTTTTAAAGCTTAAAAACCTACCGTTTTTGAGAGAATGCACGATATAGGTCCGCACGGGCCCTATGCCATCTTGCGTACGTGCCGTTGTCATGGCAACTTTATATCAATTTGAGTCTGTTTACAAACACTTTAAATGAGTGGGAAATTATATTTTGTTTCCATGTCCAACCCTTAAGGTAACTGTTAAGTATGAATATTACATATAGAAAACGGTATAGCTTAATCTAATTGCTTAACTACTAAATTGAAGAGATGTTTTTTCAGTGGGATAAACTTTAAGTACTTAATAAGTATGAACATAGTCATTACAAACTATATCGCTTCACCAAATGTGTGTGTTAAATAAACTTTCTTGATAATATTACATTGTTTATACGAATAAATATTTTTCCCAAATATCGCTTATACTTGGAATTAGGGATTAGAAGATATCTAATGCGAGAGTTCTCGCTCGGGTATACTTGTCACTATCATATATTATTACGGTAGTATAGATCCCTTTTCCGGCTCTTAGGGTCGATGGATTTTGATGAATGAGGTATCAAAAGAAAAGAAATTTTACGGAGAAGTGACGAATTCCAATTTTGTTTCTTAAAATCTTACAAGGGCATAAATAAAAGTGATGAAAAAACAGGGAGGCATCAAAGATTTGACGACTAAGAGTCGACAGATCGAGACGGGACAAGTTGGGTTTTGAAGATTTTGACGCGGGCTTCAAGATCATATATGATCCTTTTGATCATATTGGTCCAGCCTTTTAAAGCCTAAAAACCTACCGTTTTTGTGATAACGCGCACAATATAGCTCCGCACGGGTCTCATGCCATCTTGCGTGAGTGCCGTTGTCATGGCAACTTTAAAGCCCTTTTAAAGCCAGTTGAGACTGTTAACAAAAACGTATTAATAACTGTGAAAATGTTTTGTAAATAAAATATTGTTTTTATATTTCCATGAATGATAGAATACTACAAACAGAAAGTGGTATTGTAGAGTCTTATTGCTTAAATGTTAAACTGAGGGGGTACTTTCCAGTTGGGCAAGTTAATTACTTATTAAGTATTAACTATTACTTGAACATAGTCATTATAAACTATTATAAAGCTTCACCAAATGTGTGTGTTAAATAAACTTTCTTGATAATATTATATTGTTTATTGCTTATACTTCGATTTCATTAAGGATCCATTAAGATATGTAATGCGAGAGTTCTCGCTCGGGTATACTAGTCACTACTATATATTATTACGGTAGTATAGATCCCTTTTCCGGCTCTCAAGAGCGATGGATTTTGACGAGTGAGGTATCAAAAGAAAGGGAATTTCAAGGAGAAGTGACGAATCCTGATTTTGTTCCTTAAAATCTTACAAGAGCTTAAATAAAAGTGATGAAAAAACTGGAAGGTTTCAAAACTTTGACGACTGAGAGTCGGCGGATCGAGACGGGATAAGTTGGGTTTTAAAGATTTTGACGCGGGCATCAAGATCATATACGCTCCTATGGAGCGTATTGGTCCAGCGTTTAAAAGCTTAAAAACCTACCGGTTTCGAGATAACGCACGATATAAGTCCGCACGGGCCTCATACCATCTTGCTTACGTGCCGTTGTCATCGCAACTTTATATCAATTTGAATCTATTTACAAACACTTTTAATGAGTGGGAAATTCATATACTGTTTCCCTTGTCCAACCCTAAAAGGCACTGTTAAATATGAGTACTACACATAGAAATGGTATAGCTGAATCTAATTGCCTAACTGCTAAATTGAAGAGATGTTTTCCAGTGGGGTAAGCTAATTACTTATTATAACTGTAACTCCAACATAGTCATTACAAACTATGTAGCTTCACCAAATGTGTGTGTTAAATAAACTTTATTGGTAATATAATATTGTTTATACGAATAAATATTTTTCCCTAATATCGCTTATACTTGGAATTAGGGATTAGAAAATTTGTAATGCGAGAGTTCTCGCTCGGGTATACTAGTATAACTTATATTTTTAAAACCACATTTGTACCGACGTTTCGAAGTCCTTCTTCGTCTTCAGGTTATTAGTTTTCTTTAATTTACATTATTATCCTCCCCTAATGTGACAGGAACAATAAGGAAAATTACTTCCCAATTTAACATTCTTTTTATATTTTATAACATTCTTTTTATTTACAAGCCAAGATTTTGACGAAGTAAATTATACTGATGGCAGGACATTTGGGGAGATAATAATGTAAATTAAAGAAAATTAATAACCTGAAGACGAAGAAGGACTTCGAAACGTCGGTACAAATGTGGTTTTAAAAATATAAGTTATCTATTTAATGGGAAGTGTACTGTTCACTAATTAATTTATTATATTTATATTGACTTCCCTATTTAGTTGAAATTGGTTAATCTAACAATATATTTTTTAAAATTGTATTCTTTATTGCTTTACAATAGGAGTTTATCAAGGTGGCAAAACTGTTATATTTACATCATATTTTTAAGGCTTTTAGCTTAAGGCAGACTTCAGGCTGAGGCTAGAGTGACGATTGAGAATCGTTTGTATTTGGTTCTTACGTCATTAGAAGTCGATTTTTAGTAATATGCTTTTAAATGATTTTTAATAATTTCCAATTATTTTTTTCGATATATTGTTAGCTGGAATTGATAAAAGTGGTGTTTACGCCCCGTAGTATATTGAAACCTAAATTTCGAATTTTTGGCGTTTTAGCCTTTTTCAAAAAATTACGTCGATATATAATGAAATACATAAGAGAATATTAGAGAAATATTTAATACTTTAATTTTAATACTGTTATACTTCAATACTTTCAAGGGAGTATCTTGTTTTGCTGAGCCCTGATGAAAAAGCACGTTGTGGCGAGGTATTATTTTCGAGTTAAATAATTTTAGTTATCTAAATTCGATTGTGATTTTTCCTTTTAATTTTCAATTTAAAAAAAAAAATCAATAAGGATAAATTATCAAATATTTGAAAAATTATCCCAATTATCGATGATGGAATTTGTTTAGTAGGAAGCTAGTTTTCCTTATGTAAACCACTGAATTTTATATCTTCGTCGATAGATCTAAGAATTTTTATTTTTCCTTTAGCACAAAAGATTAAGAATCGATCTTATTATTTTTTTAGGAAGATCTATTATATAATTCAGCAATAGATGCTATTCTTGTTCGGTAGCTTTTATTGTCTTTGAAAAAAAAATGCCGAAAGAAAACTGACAAGTCATGAAAAAAATTCCTTTGGCTCTAGTGATGTAAATCACTTGATAAAAAATATGACCTTTTACTGTAGCTGCTTTGTTATCAGTAGACTGGAGATATTGTAGAGGGACCTTTGTACTGAGAGAAGGGGCTCGTCTTGACGTCAGCTGCTCAGCTAGGCTCCAACCAGAACAATTCCGATGACGTAGGGTGGCCATCTTCAGCATATTGCAACACTCATCTTTGTGTACTAGTAATGGGTTTATAAATGCGTTCTATTTACACTTGTTTGTCTATTTAGTAAGATTATGCTGAAATCATCAAAGATTAGTTGGATTTAATTAGTTGATATTCTTCAGTAAACACGTTTTTTTTTAAATATCTTGTTATTTCCCGGAAGTCGGCTGCAAATATCGAGCTAAAACGTTTAGATGAGCTTCATAAATACCTTGTCCTAAAAAAATAGGCTATAACTGAAATAAAGTAAGACTAAGTAAGGTTCTAAGAGGCCTAAAGTGGTTTGAAACTGCAATTATTACGCTGTCCATCCATCGAAGATGCGGTCCTCTTCTGCGTCTGATGACAGGAGTAACCTGACTCGTTATTTTTCGGGAGATCTCATACTCGGACATACGCGCTACATTGCATCTTACCATGTTTGGTTCACAAGGGAGGGTACATTCTCGATTACATCTTCTGCGATATGTTTCTCCGACTCTTCTAGGTCCATAGATGCACTGGAGAATTCTTTCTAAAGCCTGCAGACTTCGTCCATCCACCTATGATTCGGAACCTTAGGTTAGCACTGGTGTTATCTGTGGTTGTTCTAGAAAGATGTTTAATTCTCTTGTATCTTCCTAGCCCGAAGTAACATCAGTTACCTATAACTTTTCTCCTTTGAGATGTTATTGTCCGCAGTTACCAGTGACCCCAGGGAGACAAATTCTTCCACATGTCGGTCTAATTAAGCAGTATTTGCCATAGACTGGCAACTCCTACTCGTCCGGCTGTCGTCTCAAGAACAAGGAAGCCTTTACGTACTGCAGGATGGGTTTTTATCGACAAAATGCAAGTCTCCCCGTTTCGAAGGATCTGGACCATTCTGTTTAACGCTGTGCCTGTTGTCTGGACCCATGCATCACATACCGCTTTTTCCAACATGATGTTAAACAGCAAGCGCCCCAGTGCATCCCCCTGTCTCACCCTATTCGTTGCACTGCTCACTACTGACATTTTACCCTGAACACATCCCACATACATGGATTCCACCATTGTTGATTTAACAAATCGGATCAGTTCTTCTGGGATGTTCTGCTCTCTCATCATTTGATGTAGAGGTTTAGGCAGTTCACTGTCGTAAGCAGCCACACCGACTGGTAGACATAAACAGGTAGACCTAGGATACAGAGTGATAAAATCTGACTCACCACTGATTTTCCTTTGCGAGATCCGCACTGATATTATAGGAGACGGATGCGACCAAACCTTCTTCCACCAATCTGTTATAAACAATATACTCTGTAATAAAGTAATTTAAGAATACAAAATTAGAAATTAACTTAATAATTTCTACTTTCATATTATTTAATAGAAAGAAAATATTTTCATGAAAACTAAATCGAAACTTTTAAAGTACATTTTTTATTGTTGTATTCACTTGCTTAGTATAATTCAGACTCAAATCACAGTTCAAGGTAACTTAAAAAACCAAAATCTTTTCTGGTTCTCTACATCATAATTTTATCATGCTGTAATTTACATACCACTCTCTTAATCAGGCTGATACAATTTTTTGATTTGATCAAGAAACAAATAAGTTATCCGTGAGTTTTTTTGACCATAGAAGTAATTTTAAGAAGAATTTGGTGAAAAGAAAAAGCTGTATTTTAGTGTATTTTTCATAGACCATAACACCAACTTCTTCAAATAAGTTAGCAATTATGAAATAAAACTGACTGTTTTCTTATTTTATGTTAATGATATTTGACTTTTTTAATATAAATCATCAGGGCTGGATTTATGACTAGGCTAACTATATCCCAGCCTTGGAATGCCAGGAGGCGCATGCTAAAATATATTTGTTTAATTAACTAAGAAAATGTTTATGATGAGTTAACAGAAGTCTTTATTTCCATAGTAATGTTATTATTTTATAAAATTAAACTTATCATCATAATGATTATTTTCTTTAAGAAATTTGCCAGATCGATCGACCCATACTCCTCTGATAGCATGAGTTATTTTAAATGAAAGATTTGAATAATGTGCTACTTACATTTGTGTGTAGTATAAAGTAGTTGTTATTAATTAATTTCGTGCCTATTACAGGTGAATTATTGGAAGTTATAATCTTCATTCGATTATTATTATAACTATTTTTGATTGTTTTTATTATTCAATTATTTATAATAAGATCCAAAAGTAAACAAAAATCTTGCAATTCATAGTTCAGGAAAAATTATCGAAAATCAAGAATATCTTAATGAATGTAGGTCAATATACTCATTTGAAATTAAATTGGTGAACTATTTGAAATTATAATTGGTAGTGATGCTTTTCACTGTTGTTCTCAAGAACAATGACTTTCATTTTACCATTGACATATGACGATAGTACAAAATATTTTTGAAACATGATAATGAGGGGTAAAAGTAAAACAAATGTCAGAAAAACTATGTAAATACTGGAGAAGAATTAATTTTGTTATCCATATTAATAATATGGCTCTTCAAAATAAAAATAAAAATTTATTTCATTTATCTGTTTTTTAGTAAAGGTGTTTGTAACATAACTAAACTTTTTTTTTTTAATATTTTTGTTTTTGCCTTTTAGTGGAATTAACATTTTCTGTTCATTGTTTGGTTTCTTGTGTTTACATTTTTATTAGATCGATAGATGGAAATTAGATATGCCTATTTAAAACAATTAATACTTGGAATTCAGAATCAGTCAGAAAAATAAATTACATTATGTAAATAGACTATGGATGAAAGTCCATCTATAATTAGTAATGATTTTATACAAATGATTACTAATATAAGTAAAATTAATAAAATTAAAGAATTTATTTATTATATTGCTGAAGTAACCAATCTTTTAATCCAAAGAAATAATTATAAAAAATAAAAGATGGTAAATCTTTTTCCTCTAGGAGGTAGGAGAATCAATTTATATAAATTGAATTCATTTACCTTTTTATTGTATTTCTATCGTTTTTCATATTTAAACTTTAAGTTTAAAATTTAAGCTTTCCTAAACAGCTTATCTGATTTCTGCTAGTCTTGGACATATTGAGATGAAATGGAATGTGTCTTCTAATGTTTTTGTTTATTTTTATTATTGCTGTTGACTAGTGAATATTTGTGTTTTCTCAGTATCCAGATTGAAGAAATAATAATTAATATTTTGACCCTAGCTAATTTCTGTTTAGATAACAGACACATGCAATGAAATAATGTTTTGTTTTTTTTGTTTTAGTTTTTTACTGGTGATTGCAAATTTCTAGAAATTGTCATAAAATTATCACTTTTAACTGATGAGTTGTTTCATTGATTGTCTATCATTTGTGATACTTTTTTTTTATCTGGTTGAGATTTATGATTTAATAATTCTTTATTTCTAGAATAATAATTGCAATATATTTCTTCAACTTATAGAAAAATTGTAAATATAGTCAATGTTGCATATTCAGGAATCATAATAATCTTTGAAACTTTATCTTACATCATGGCAATGTTTTGGACGTTCTGCTCATTTTAAAGTCTAAAATTTTAATTAAATTAATTATCATAATCAATAAAATAATTTTTGATTTTATAAATTTATATACTTACACTATTATTAATAATTATACTACATTATTTATTATTTAAATTACCAGAATTAATAATTTTTAACAATATTGTCATCTAGTTTGTACCAAAGGCAAAAAATCAATTACATCATGATAATTTGGTTGTTTCTCATTAAAAATGTTTAAATAATAAAAGTAATTTAAGTAATAACAATTAATGTAGTATAATTATTTAATAATGTAAATATGTTGCTGCTAGCCAACGCCCGCCCTTGGCAGTTGAACCATTTGGCGACATGCAGACCAATAGAAACGTGCTTCTTCAAACTCTGGGCTCTTATGCCGTGGGTGTGGTCCAAAGCTAAGCAGTCTTTCAGATGTTCAGCATCCATTGTACCGCAACCACATAATGGACACTCAGAGGATGTCAGAACTTTGATTCGCTGGAGGTGGCTAGCGAGGTAGTCATGCCCTGTTTTCAGACGGAAGGCTGCTACGCTGATTGCTCGTGGGAGGCTTGTGTTGATGGGACCCTCAGTGACCAATGTCTCCCATTTTTTACCAGCAGCCGCTTCGAAGAGGCGCTGTTCGTTCAATCTGCCGACTGCTGCGCTAATTAGTGTCTTGGATATTTGTAGAGAAATGGGGCAACTAGGTTGAGGTAGAGTAGTTCCTAACTAGGCTAGTTTGTCGGCTTCCTCATTTTCATGTATATTGACATGACTGGGTATCCATTGGAACATTAGCGTCCATCCATGGTTTCCCAGGTTTTCCAATATTCTTCTACACTCAACCCTCCTCTGGCAGTCTGTTTGGGTGTTACGCGACAGGTTGAATATAATGGCTTGCGAGTCGACCAAAAACACTGCTTTTGAAGGAGAAGCAATCCTTTTAAGTTCGGTTGCGGCGGCATGCACTGCTTCAACTTCTCCATCATAGTTACTAACGGGAGAGCCTACAGCTAAATATCCTTGAAATAGACGGCTGTAGTACCCAGCTCCAGTTTTTTTGCCATTTGAGATTGAAGATCCATCGTTGTAAACGTGAATCCACTCGTCTTCTGGGTATTCTTCATGAATGGTTTGTAGAGCTAGCTGCTTCAATTCATGTTGGATGGAGGCGTGTTTTGACATCGAGTGGTTCTTAAGGTTGTTGCGAGCTAACAGTAGGTTGTTAAAGAAGCCCTGGCACACATACACTGGTTCCTTATAATCCATGGATGGTATATCATATTTTTGCCAAAGTTTTTCATATGCAGCTAGTGGAGCCGTATGTGTTTTCAGCCTCAATGCAGCCTGTTGATAATTTGCCCATTGATGCTTATTTACTTGCCTAAAACGCTCCCAAAATCTCAAAGCTGCCTTTTCTCGAAAATTTATAACCAAAATGCTATAATGTTTATACATCAGGATCATTGGACCTATGATAACCTATGCATCAATCACCTAGTGGCCGAAAACAACAGAAAGAACTCTACAAATGAGGATTGAGAGAGTTCAAGGATGCCATGCCTAGGCAGAACTGGAGCAATCAAAGCTTGCTTTATAGCAGCCAAGGAGGTAATGCTTAACATAACTCCCAAGGCTCATTGAGATACAAAAAGAGGCTCCATCAAGTACACTCAGACTACAGCATGTACCTTGAATTATAAACCATGAAACTATCAAGGGCATTAAAAAATCCCTTATAAGCTCAAGAGAAAAGAGGGGATCCAACTCATTAAGTAATTATTTACCCAGAAAATTTGACTTCGATATGGGGTTGTATCTCACAAGGGACCCATATGAGTTGTGGTGAGTAAGGGTTTGTCATCCCTGAATATAGTAATAAGCAGTAACTCTGTAAAAATTATTTATATTTTTTCAGTTTTTTTTCCTAACATTCTTATTTTAGTTATTTTAATTTATTTCTAATTCCTAGAAAGGCCAACATTTCAAGAATCTAGGAGGTATTGCAAGTGATAGTGATAAATGATAAATAAATAAAATAAAATAAATAAGTGATAAATAAATAAAAAGAAAGCAAAGAATGCTCTAATTGTGATGATAGCTCACAATCTGAAAGAAAAAAGTAAATTGTATTCTCAGTTTTAATTAAATTAATATGGTTATATTAATGTTTGCCACTCAGGAAGCGATAGTGTATTCTTTTTTTTATTTTTTTAATTCTTAAGATATGGAGAACAAGGTGAAATAAAAATGGTTTTAATAAAATTAATCAATTTGAATAAAATAAAATTCGCCCAAATATTGATTTAAAATTTATTTTTTTTATAACTTTATTTTTTTTATCCACACCTGTCACTCATATCGCGACAATAAGCGGATGTGATATAAATAGTAGATAACTGGCATGGCAGGTATGAGAGAGATCAGTATCCAATGGCACCTCCTCTTAATGCGAGATTCTAAAGAATTATACACGAGGAGATCTCTTAGCCAGCTCCTTTTCAGTGTTCTTCTGGTTAGTTCAGGCATGTCCGTTGTCGCCATATTTCACATAAGTGTGTTATAATGTCCGTGGAGTTTGTTATGGAATCTTTTGTATGAGGTTTGAATATGCTCTTGAACGGTAGGTATATGTAAATCTGTGTGTAATGTTTTGTTGCTGGCGTACCAGGGTAACGTGTTATTAGTCTCAGTGTTTTTGATTGAAAAGTCTGTATTTTTTGGATGTGAGTCTTTTTTGCTGTCCCAAATATTTGTAATGCATAGGTCCATATGGGTTTCAAAAGGTATGTATAAGTATTAAGTCGTTGTCGGATTTGTAGTGACGATCGTTTGTGAAGGATAGAGTACAGAAGTATTAATCTTCTGTTTAGGCTTAAGCGTTTCTGTTAAACGTATGGGCCCAGGTCATCCTTCTGTCGAAAGTGAGTCCTAAGTAATGAACTGTGTCTAAGAGTGAATGTGATGTGCTGAGATGTGTCGTTGTTGAGTTTTATTTTCCATTGTTTAAAATAGTCCTGTAGTTATAGTAAGTAATGCAGAATAGTCAGTGAAGCCTGAGTTATATCTGCGTGTCTAGTAAGAATAGCTGTGTCATCTGCTTATGTTGCTATTATTGTGTTTGGGCAAACAGATATATCATATGTGTATATAATGTACAGCAAGGGTGTAAGAATTGACCCCTGAGGCATTCCGGCCCTGATTGAATGTATAGAAGAGACCTCTCATCCTTGCCGGACAGAAAAAAACCTGTCGGATAGAAAGGAAAGAAGTATGAGACAGTAAGTTGAAGGAAGAAAAGATTTGAGTTTGAAGAGTAATCCATTGTGCCAAACTCTGTCATATGCTTGAGCTACGTCCAGGAATACGCTAGTAGCATATAGTCTGTTTTCTAGTATTTAAAATTAAATTATGTTTTTGAAATAATAATAACAGTGTTAAATAAATGTTGAAAAATATTTATTTATATTATGCTTTTAGAAATGCTATGTCGCCAAAGGAAAGACTTGAGCTGAATATGGCAAAAAAAGAAAATAACAAAAAATTCAGAAATTCAGAACATTTAAAATTATGGCAAGTAATGCCTTTAGTGATACATTTAAGAATAGTTTATATTTTGACTGAGGTGTCAGCAGAGTTTGAAAATGGCTGACAAATTTGTAATAGAGGGCCAAAATGTTTCAAAATAAAATAATGTCTTTGTAAAAAGTTTTTATTAATAAATTAAATGTGGATTAAGTGGTTCTATTATTTCTTAATCTATATTCATTAATATTATAAAATAAAAAAGTAAATATTAAAAAGAGAAGACTTTAATCATTGTTTCTGTTGTGGTAAAACATGTTTGATTATCCTTATTTATATTCATTTTCAACTGATACTTTGGAATTCCCAATCGTTACTTTCATTCAAAGTTCAAAATTCTTAAGTTATTAAAAGACACTTATTGGTTGAAATAGGCATACACTAAAACTAGAAATATTGCTAAACCACTTCTCTTAGATATTCTAAAAATTTATATTAAAATAATTGATGAAATTGGTGGGAAAAGGTTACTTAAGGTTAATTTTTGTTATAATGAAAATAAATTCTTAAAATTTGCATCTTTTAATTATACATTTAAGATTAATTTAATTCAAAGATTGAAATATATAATCAAATGATTTTAAGTCTTACAGAAATATACATATTTGCCATTGCATCATGAATTGATTGGTAACATTTAAATAATGTTAGTTATGTAATATTTTCAAGTCTAATGAATGATTAAGGGATAAAATAAATTGAATTTTTTCTCTAAATCATTTATGATTAGGTACTTCTAAAGTCATTAATAAATATTTCTAAGAAAGGTAATATATGTTTTATTGAACCAGCAACGTTCGACCTAATTATTTCGACTTCTTTCACTCTGGATATGTAACACCCACACATTGAAGATTTCCCTTTTTAAAAATTTTCTCGTTTTTATTGGTGGTTATTGTTTTTAAGGCCTATGGACAAAAACTCTGTATATCATTACATTATGATTTATTATTTCCAAATAGTTATAATAAAAAAAAATCATTTATTCATTCAACGGCTCAACAACTCATTTCTGAACCTAGGCCTCCCGGATCAGTCTTCGCCATGTGTCCCGGTCCAGCGCTGCCACCCTCCAGTTCCGGACTCCAAGAAGTGCACGTGTGTCACGCGTCATGTCTGCACAATCTTGGTCGTCCTCTGCGTCTGGTCCCGTTCTTACAAAAAAAAAAAAGAAATTAAAAATTTATTTGGGGAAATGACGGGGATGGCATGGATGTCAAATTCCGAGGATCATTCTGGAGTGACTTTGGTGCCAAATCTCAAAAAATCAGCCCAGTAGTCTTGGATAAAAGTGGGGACAGGGAAGAGACATTTTTTTTATTCCACTTATATTGAAACATAAGTGGATCCAATTTTTTTTTCTTGGTTGATTAAAAAGTTCCATTATTGAAAATAATAAACCAAAAGAAGAATATTATTCATTTACGTGTCTGTCTGAACGAGATTTTTTTAAAAATTGAAAGAGTATTCATCGATTTGACTTGAAAATATCAGCTAAATAAGTTTTAATTGAAAATGCAACAGGCTCTGTTCTACCCAGGTATAATTCACCAACAGACCAACATTCTGTTCCAGGAGAGTGTCACAGACCAATAGTTTCTAGAAATAGTTAAACTTACTGGAAAAAAGGTGGTGACTTTATGGTTCTATTCTCTATGAATTTACTCGGGGATAGGACGCCCTTGACACCGCCAGGTTAGCTAACGCAAAATAACAAATATTCCACTGGGTATCACACATTCAAGTGGAACACTACGTGCTAACCGACAGTTTCATTTTCCTCATTGCTGCTTACAGATTAATCCTTGGCCCTGATTATTGTTTCACTGACTGAATCTAAATTAATATTTTAAATTAAATTTGTTTTATATTTATAAAATAAAGAAACAAAAATATTGAATATATATTTTTAACTTTTTCAAGGGCTGTACAAGAATGGCATGGCTCAATATATCATTTTTGTAATTATCTTCAGGAATCATTTCATTAGAACCAGTTAAATACAATTTATCAGGATATATTTTTTTCATTCCTATGTGTTCCTTTCTAACAGATTCTTTATTGCCTTGCACTGATTGATTTGAAAAGAGCAAACTGCTTCTTCCACTGCTTTCTTCAGAATTATTAAGAAACTTGTCGTGCCATTCATTTTTATAAATTATGTCATGGTACAGAACTTCGATAGAAATAAAATATTTAGTTTTGAACAATCATTTTACCCCATAATGTGACAGGTGGGGCCCGTAGGCGTATTTATGTTTCTTATATTGGTATCACTGTGTCATTAAGGCTCCAATACGGGTTTTGTAAATTTGGGTCTTTTCCGTTTCGAGTACCGCAGTTACTAACCGGTGATTTATGTGATCACTAGTTTAACATATGATGCTAAATTTTTGGTTATTAATAATGTATGCAATGAACAATAACAAATATATGAACAAAAATAAACATTTATATACATTGTTAAACCATGAAATAAAAATGCAATATAAAAAGCTTTTTAGATCCAAATCTTCAGGTTTAAAATGCCTCATCTCCTCAATGATTTTCTGAAAACGGTCCACATTCCTGAACTTTTGCCTCCACGTGAACTCAACACATACAGGAGTCGAGTAGTTTTCTTGAGGTACCACACATTAACTTGTTTTTTCTTTTGGCATGCGCCAACTCCCTCAACACGATTAGTGTGTGCGCCATATAACGTAGATGTGATCCATGCAATAACGAACACAACTATCCTCGGTATTAAAATCAGTAACAAGTATAGAGAAATTCATTTTACCCGAATTTAAAACTTTGGAGTGTAAACAAAACATGTAATGAGGTTAGTTGATAATAACAGCAGGTGTTTAAAATTAAGCATGCAAAATAACAGACATTATCACAGAAATCACCGGTAAGTAGCTGCGATACTCGAAACGGAAAAGACCTGTAAATTCTTATTTGTTGTTCCTTAGATAATTTATGAAGAGAAAGGACACTATAATATGCTGCTTTTTGGAACATCCGGATGTGTTTCTCTGATTAATCCTCGTTGAAAACTACTTATTTTTTGGGTGACTCTGAGGTTTCCTAGATTATTTAAATGCCAATTGAAAATTATAAATTTATTTTATCGATCATTTCTTTATTTTAACTGATTAATATTTTGAAAAATTTTCAATTTCCTTCTAGATGGCCAATAATGGTATTATAAAATTACACTCAAATAAACCAGATTTTGTTACTAAAGCATTGAAATTACTAAATGAATTAATGAATTAAATAGGCTCCATCCGCAATGACACCTTTACTGACAAAATGGATAAGAAACAGCGTTGTTATCTTTGCTTATATAAAAACCCTGTGTGCCCAGAATGCTCCAAAAAGTGTGATCATAAAGCATTAATCAAAGAAACTTATATCCATGCAACAAAGTATCACAATAAAGAAATTGCTTTGTTTGAAAGGAAAGTTGCTTTTTCCAAATTGAATGACACTCTAGTCAACCAAAGTAAATATTGGTCATTTCGAACCAATGATAAATTTTTGAAATATGTTATAAATCATAAAATTAATGTTTAGTGTCATATTTTATCTAAAGTTTATATTATGATTATTAGTATTTCGTTTTTAACCATTCTTCGTTTTTCTCCTCGAGTTTATGGTTATTTGATTTCATTTTTTATTCTGTGTTTTACTCTAAAAAATTAAAGTCATCTCCTTTATATGTTTTCTGGAAAAAATAAATAAATAATTCCAATAATAATTGCATAATATATTTAATGGATAATTGATATTTTTTTTTATATAAAAACTAGACAAATTATGTTACTGATTAAATTATGTCCGAGGGACTCACCTGTCGCCATGAATAGAAGGAAAATGTATTGAGAATCTATGAAGCACTGGATAGAAAAAGGGTTTATATGCCCCAACTTCAATTTTAAAAGCTTTATAAAAAAAGGTATCAGATATTATTACTAAAAAAGTTTATTTTGTTCAACTTACTTATAAAAAAAATATTTACAAATAATACATTATACACTATGAATTAAGTAATACTTTAATATAATTGGTATTTTACAATTATACATATAATCTAAATTTAAAAAAAAAATTATAACAACAATAACACACCATTCTCTAATTTAAGATCTATATCACTTATTCAGAAATTTTTAAAATTATAAAATTAACTAAAATTGATACAAGGCCTGTGTTTTAGATAATTTTTTCATATTTCTTAAAGGAACAAAACTTAAAATGATTGCCATTATATGAAAGATATTTGGGATCACATTCATTTGTGTCTATTAATGTAAATAATTTAATGATTTTTTTTTTTTTTAACATTAAAATCCAGCTAATGCCAATTTCTTCTGACATTCATATATTTCTGGCAAATTTAGTTTTATTATAATTACTGGTTTATCAAAGTTTTAGTTACCACTTAAATAATTAAGAATATTGTTTTTTATATCAAAAAATTATGTGGGTAATTTATAACAATTAATTTTTAAGTCAACTAAACATATTTTAGAATACTTATCCATAATACTGAATGTTCTGAATTGTGATTAAAATTTATTACGGGCACTTTTGAATAAGAGCCCATTTGTTATTGTTCAAAATGGAAATCTAATTTACAACTTTAGATTGTATTAATTGTTATACAATCAAGGAGATGCCTTAGTATAACATTTGTAATAATATTAAGAGTATACCATTTTTTACATTTATTATACATTAAAAAAAAAATTTCTCTAATTGCAAATCACATAAAGTTAGATATAGATATTCGAGAGACTAATATTTCTGATTATTTACAATCCTTTAAAAAAATATAGTTGGTCCACATAGATTAAAATTGATCTAGGAATAGATATACATTAAACTTGAAAAATATCTTGAATCTAAACAGTTTGTTAACCAATAAGGCTATCGAATGTTGACTTATAGCTAAAATAGGTAATTGAGTTTAATTTCTTTTATATCACAATCTGTTTCTAATTATTGTTCACAGATAAAAAGTAATATTTAAAATATGATGTTAATGATACGCTGGAAATCATGGATTCTCTCTTTCAAATGCTACATTAACTTGTCCTTTTGGTTCTTTCTTTGTATTTTTCACTAGATTGCTTTCTCCTTTAAAATGTTGCTGAACTTCTTCTAGACTTCGTCCTGAAGTAAAGAAGAATAAATAATTGAGTTATATAATAAAAAAACAAATTAAAATTAGAAACTATAGCATTGCTAAAGGGAATAATTAATGCTATTGAAAATTACAACCATCAACTGTGTTACAATGATCCTACTTATATTTCAAGAGTCTTCAGAAGAAAGGGGGGGGGGTCCCCTATATTGCATTTTGAGAAAAGTTTTAAAGTTTGGAGCTTCTGCTTTCTTTAGTCTACGGCTATTTTTCAAACACTTCTTACAAACCGACCATCCACATTTCTGTCTATTTTTGTTTACAATTTTATTTTACTCAACGATATGAATGTATTGAAATGTATAACTCCACTTCGGAAAACATGTGACTCTCCATCTTTCTTCTGTGGACTTTTAATTTTTTAATTGTGATTTGTTCCATTTGAACTGGAAAATGTGTATGTGTTGGGTTTCTAGGATATTTAAATATTTTCTTCTAAGAACGTTAAACTACTAAAAACACCATAGCTCCTTTTTATTAAAGAAAAGAAAAACAATCTATAAAATTCATCAAGGATAAAAATCATTTATAAATGTTTAGACTTTCTTTTTATTATTTCGAATTTAAAAAGATTAAAATACACTTCTAAATTAGAGAGTGATCATAGAATCAGAACTATTGAATGTTTGAAAATTTTCCTTAAAACTTAATTTTGAAATCCATTCAAATTGGAAGTTTTATGTATTTTATTAATAAATTTTAATGTTACTAATTACATCATTATGTTTTATGATACCGCTACAATTTCCTACATCTGTTCATGGCTTTTAAAATGAGATGCAAATATGTCATTCATTGGAATGCACCAAAAATCAAAGTGCCAAGTTTTTTTTTTTAATTAAAAAAAGTATGTCTGTCAAGATCAGTGTTGGCGAGCTGAACATGTATGCTCCTATGTTTTTTAATCCAAATTAGATATCCTTCTGAATGTAACCCAAACGTTTATAAAATGGGGACTTTCTGACCTGATCACCACCTTGTGTAACTGTTGGTTAACTGCCCAACCAAACACCTTTCATGAGTTTTAAAAATAATTTTTTTATTCTATATTTTAATACAAAAATTCTGTTTATAATATTATAATATTTTTATTTATATTTTTTCTTCTTATACTATAAATTGTACTTTTATGAATTATATAATGGTATAAGATATAAATGTATAATTAATGTAAATAAAAAACAAAACAAAAAACAGGAGTCTATTGTCATATTCTAGAAATTAACGTAATATAGTATATTGCAAATTATACCTTCAGTTTCAGGAAGTGTGAAATAGTATAATATTGCGCCACCAATACTGAGGGCTGCATAAAGCCCAAACACTCCACGAAGTGTTAGTAGATCCACCGATTGGAAAAACGTTTTATTTACCAGAAATCCCATCGCATAACCAATGCATGAAGCTATGCCGCTGGCAACTGCTCGCACATCTGGACCGAACACCTGAAAATTGGAGTATAATTGTTTATGTATTATTTTATACTAGAAAATTTTAACATTAATTAAAACCAACTTGTAAACATGCTGAAAACTTCATTAATTTTCTAAATTAGCTTATAAAATATATTTGTGTCAAATTTTAGGAATGATGAGAGTTAGTGGATCAGTCAGGGCTCTTGCTTTAATACATATATCCTCATCACATGAATGTAGAATGTAGAATGTGAATATAGCTAGCTACTTTCAAGAGACCAAAAAAGAGCTTTACGTTTTACATCTAACTTCCCCTTTGCGAATAATGTTTTTAGCTCTCGGCCTATTATCTCTGAATCCTAGATTTGTTATATAAGATTTTATTTTTCAAATAATGCTTCTGGTCAATTAATAAAACTAAAGAATTCCAAAAATTGCGATGAATAACAATTTTTTATAATACTTAAGCTGGAGTATAGAAATTCATGTTTGTTTTTTTTAGCATACAGTTTCTAGATGAGACTATGCCAACCTTCAAGTATTTTTAAAACTGTAATTTAAATGTCGAGTCTGATAGAAGCTTATGATTAATAACATCAAATTCTGATGTTTGCTTCATGACCCTTAATAATTTCTATATTAAACTTTATTCTATATTAAAAATTTATTCCATTCCACTTTAGGCATTGGAGATTTTGGTAGGCTAGTGGGTTATGCGCTGACTTCCTATGCTCAAAGAACCAGGATCAAATCTTTGTTTGGCGTAATCCATTTTCTTATTAAAGGGAAATTGTGGGCTTTGTCAGGTTGGGAACGATGGTTTGACAGATGCTTTCTGTCTACATAACCCTGCAAATATGACTACTTAGCATTAGTCAGGAATCAAATAAAGTGTTGGAGCACCCTGCTTTAGTTCTAAAGTTCTAAGAACAAGGCACATTAATTAGTGCTTGCCTCTGCCTTGGACCTTCATGGATTTTGTGTGAGTTTAACATGCACAGTATCTACATTTCAATCGGTAATACTCTTTCTAGATTTGTAATAATTAATTAATTAAGTAAATGGTGGCTGTTGAAGATATCAAGCTCTGACAATGTTTCCTTGGTTAGATTTTTTTCTTTCTTTTTTTTTTTTAATACAAAGACTTCATTCTGTTCTGATTTTAAAGGCATGTTAAGACAATTTAAATACTGTTTTTTTATTAAAAAAAAAAAATCTTTCTTGTGTCAAGTATTTTTGTGTTCATTTGTAATAAATAATAACTTTTTCTCTTGACACAATTTCATTAAGCATTACATTTTTTTGAAGGTCAGTTTGAAATGTTTTCAACATTAGTTCATGTTGTCGAAGTAGTAAGGCAGATTTGATGTGATTTTTTTAATATAATTTTTATTAAGAATTTTTTATTAGAAAAACACTGTCAATATTGAAAAACAATTGAGTATATTTAAAATAAAAAACTTTTTTGCAAAAGGCAATTGGAATTAATTATCTTGCCTATAAATAGAAAAAAAATCACTGTTAATTCGTTTTCATATATCTACATGCTGCGTATGTATATCTACATGCTGCGTATGTATATGATTTGTGCATGACTTAATTAAATATCTATCTATACATTTAATACAAAAAGTCTACATACTTTATAATCATGGATTGTTTATCATTTTATAATTTAATTTTGTTTTTCTCCCCTCTAAAAGATTTTCCTTAGTCCTGGAAATATGACTATAATTTTAGCATCTACCAAATAAATATGTATATTTTTTATTATTTTAAATTAGTGTTTCATATTATATTATTTTAAAATTTTTAAAGCGGTTGTTACTGTAACTATTTATTTTGGTTATTACTAATGGTCATCGCCACCGACAATATCAATTTAATGTTTTATAATGTTAAACTAATATCAATTCTTAATAGTAACCAACTAAGCTATATAGTGTCCTACTTAACATGGAGAAAATATTAAGCATATATACGGCTCTTCACCTATAAAGTTATTATTATTTGATGGCGCTACATCCCAAGTTGAGATTTGGCCGGCATCGACCGCCAGTTTTCCTGATCAAATCTGCAGCTTTCCAATTTCAGGTACCAAATAGGATCTTGGCATCAGACGACCAACTCTCCTGGTATTTTGCTCATTCAATATCTTCTGTAGGATTTCTACAGGATTCTTCCTGATGACATGACCAGCCCATCGTGATCTGGCTAGTTTAATGACTTGCACTATATCTATATCTTTATAAATATCCTTGAGCTCGTTATTTGTCCTTCCTCGCCAGGCTTGGTTTATACCTATAGGCTCGAATATTCTTCATAGAATTTTCCTCTCAAACCTCATGAGTGACAATCCGATGGCTTTAGTCCATATGTAAGGATAGGAGGGATCAGTGTCTTATAGAATCGAATCTTTGCTGCCCTGGACAGAGCATGGCTATGGAGATATTTCTGAAGGGCACTTATTCACCTGAGAAAATACATCTGTTTATTCCTTCATTAATGTTATTTTGAGAGTTCACTTGGGTTCTTCAACCAATTCTCGTACCCTCTGAAATGTTGAGGACCTATTTTTACTGTTCCTTTCTCCTCATGTTGTAGGATGGAAGCATTTATTTCATCTTCATGTTGTTCATCTTAATCCTATCCTTGCAGCCGAGACCTGCAGAACGAGAATGCTGCAGCTATATCTCTCCATGTTCTACCCATAAGATCTAAATCGTTGGCATATCTAAGAAGTGGAACAGATCAATACAAGGTTTCTAGCCTATCCCAACCTTATATCTCTGCATAATTATTAAATTATCAACTAGAAAATATTTCACTTGGCAGTTAAAATCTCAGGTTTCAATATTATTAGTTTTGATATTCAACTTCCCTATAGATATTTTTTCAAGAATAGTAGAATGATTAGTAGAATTAGAATTTTTATTGTAATTGAAATTTGAATCTATTTTCTAATTTAGAAAGTAGAATATGAATCTTGGTAGAATTATAATTGATAAATATGCTATGATGTAATGGGAAGTATTGTGATATTAAAAATTTCTAATCCGAGTGTTAAAAGGTCCCCTGTGTCCAAATAACCAAGTCCCGCAAAATGGTGTGTGTGTGCGCGCGCGCGCGTGTGTGAGTGAGTGAACAGCCTAGCTCAAAAACGAAAAGTTGTTAAAGATCGATGCCTCATGTGAATAAAGAAATATACAGTTATAAACTGTAATATTCGTTAGTTGTAACTCTGTACGTACACACGTTCGTACGTACGTTCGTTCTCAAAAACGGTTAGCCGTAGAAATTTGAAATTTTGTGTTTAGGATTGTTGTAAAATCTAGTTGTGACCTCCCTTTTTGGTCACTGCTTAATCACCGGAGGTGGTACTTTACTTGAAGGTCATAATTGATTTCCATCAAAAATTATATTAAAATACTTTGCAAAACTTCCCAAATTTGGTATTTATAACTTATATTTTGATTTAAATAGCATACTAAATTTTGGCCTAAATTGGAAAATCGGAAGCGGTACTTAACTTGAAGGTCATATTAGATTTTCATCAAAAATTATATTAAAATATAATGTAAAACATCTCAAATTTGGTAAATAGGACTTTTATATTGATTTGAATGTATTTATTATGTTTTGGTTAAAATTGGTGAGCCGAAAAGGGTACTTTACTTGAAGGTCATAATAAGCTTACATCAAAAATTATATTTAAATTAAATACATAAATCATATGTTTCGGTAATAAAGGTTACAAACGCAATTTGGTTTCCAATCCAATTAAACATTTTTATTATTTGTTTTAAGTGTTAAAGTTTAGTGTAAAATACTGGTTTTCCTCCCCATTTGTGTGTGTGTGTGTGTGTGTCAGTAGATGGATGTCGCGCCGCCGAATGTTGTTTTTGCGATCTTCGGAAACTAATAACCAAATTGAGGATCACTTTTTGAGCCACCGATTTAAAGTTTAACAGGCGTACAAGGAAGTCATGTGTTGTCCACATCAGATATTTTTTTCGTTAATTCGACTTACTTTATATAATTGTTTTGTACTTTTTATAATTTTCTCGAAAATGGTTCGAACTATTTTGATTAAACGCGTTATATAAATGCACAATTAAATGACCTATGGCTTATAGTTGTTAATTCCGTTTATATTTATAGTTAAAGTAATGTTCTTAAACTTTATTTTGGCTTAGTTAAGTAAAGCATGGGCTGAAATGGTAGAAAAAAATGTCACTGCATTGTGACTGCTGACGAAATTAATTTCTGCTTAAAGTAGAGTGGTAAGTTAAAGTTGTTTGATGCGCGCACCGCACTAAATTGTCTATTATATCAGTCCTGGATCGACTTTGGAATAGAGAGACCTTCCATAGGCACACCCAGTTTCTATAAAGTGGGTAACGGTATCTTGAGTAATTTAAATCGAGCTTGACCACATCACCTTCATTTATAACCGTTGATCATTAAATAATCCTTCTTCCTTTACGACTAATGACCCCATCTACAGTGGGTTGTAGTGGTGGGGGTTTATTTATTAATTTCTTATTCCTGGATCACATAATCTACCTTTAACTGGTTATTAATAAATGTTTAAATACATTGCTCGCCGGTTCCCGGACTAGCAATATGAAATAAGATGATTCATTGGAATAGAAGTGAACTAAAATATCATTGATAAATCTAGTCGCTTGATTTAAGTTTAGATAATAATTTTCCGCTGGGTGAGTCTAATGGTAGAACTTTCATTAATCATTTGTGGCCTCAGTGTGGTGATGAAAATCCTGTGCCTATCATTCAGGGATGGCATCTAAATCGGTTTAGTTCCATGACTTTATCCAAAGGTGCTCTCAAAGAGGAACTGTTCCCAGCCGAGCTAATAGATGCAAGTTAGTTACTGGGTGGAGCTGGAATGTTTGAGGCCAACTTCTCTCACTAATTCACTACTGCTCTAGCCCACCTCGACTAGTTCTCAACTTAGTTGTAGATTATCTTATAACAGATTTTAGCTATGGCTTTTCTGCTCTAATGACAGAGAGAGAGAGAAAGGGCCCTATTCCCGCATCATCTGGATTTTATTTTATTAATTTTATTTTATTTTATCACCAGGACCAAAAAGTTAAGATCACATAAATACAAATTAGAAAAATCACTCCTCACATCAATCAATCAGCGGCGCAACAATTCATTTCTGAGCCAAGGCCTCCTGAATTATCAACGTTCTTTGTCCAGATCCGGTGCAACGACCATTCGGTACTCCAAGCAATCCCGCGCATCCTGGGCGATTTCATCTCGCCACCGTAACTTAGCTCTTCCTTTAGGCCTGCGCCTGTGAACTTGTTTGAGGAGAATCTTTGGGATGCAGTGCATTCTACCCAGATGTCTAGCCCACTTTGACCTTCCAAGTCGAATGAACATCGCTAAATCGGTTTCCTTGAAGAGTGCATGCAATTCTCGACGCCATTCTTGGCTCTGCACGATTCCACCACTGATCGCCCAAAGGATCTTCTTTTCGTGATTAGTAAAGCCAATTAATCCGCCTTGCTCTGTGCCGTTGTCTCAGTACCGTAGCTGAGGACCGGGCGGACTAAGGTGCCTTGTTGCTCTCGGAAGCTGATGACTACAGTTACAGAATGGACTTGACCCTTCAACTAAAGACATTGATAATAATAACTTTGTTCTCATTTAAACATTTAGGACTAACTAATTGCATACCTAGTTATAGATCTCATAGTGAAATTTCTCGTAGCTCAAAGAACAAGGCCAAGTCCTAGACCTCTGATAGCCAGGGACTGGTTATTTAGAAGCTTTCTCTCAGTACAACGGAACCGTTTTCATGACTTAGAGAACAATCAGAAAAAAAGACCCTTTCCATTAGAAGCTATAACAACATCAATATTGAAGCTATAACACATCTCCCACTGTATCTTCTACAGATATCTTCCGCCTTCTTTCATCCCTTCTATTTATCTATCCCCGTAGCCGTCTGGGCAAACCACCCTTGTACTCAACCCATAAAGATGTACTCAAATAGCACAATATATAGTTTACTTCAATTAATGACAAGAATGGGGTCTTTTCCGTTTCGAGTACAGCAGTTACTAACCGGTGATTTATGTGATCACTAATTTAACATATGATGCTAAAGTTTATGTTATTAATAATGTATGAAGTGACCAACAAAAATAAACATTTATTTACATTGTTAAACAATAAAATAAATATGCAATCTAAAAAGATTTATAGATCCAAATCTTCAGGTTTCATTTGTAACTTCTTTTCGCACCACTTAATTGTAGAATACTCGTTTGCCCAAGAATATATAGACCATAGTGACGTCTTAAATGGTAACTTATAGCCTTGAAACCACGTTCCGGTTCATAGAGGTATAGTAGTATAACATGTTCTTCTTCTATACCTCCAAATTACAGACGAAACTCCATTGACGGAGAAGCTCCACATCGTGAACATTTGGTTACAGTTTTCTATAATAACGAACACAACTATCCTCGGTATTAAAATAAGTAACAAGTGTAGATAAATTTATTTTACTCGAATTTAAAACTTTGTAGTGTAAACAAATCAGATAACGAGGTTAGTTGATAATAACAACAGATGTTTAAAATTAAGCATGCAAAATAATAGACATTATCACAGAAATAACCGGTTAGTAACTGCGGTACTCGAAATGGAAAAGACCCCAAAAAATGATACCTTTGTTTCAAGTTATTATAAATAAAAGTTACTTATTTTAAGTCTTCACTGTGTATGATTCGTTAACTCTACTGCAATGACTACGTCAACCATTAAAGCATCTCCTGGCCATGCCGAAACGAGACCTAATTTCCCTGGAGACGTCATTTTTCACATCCACTTGACAGTCGAGGGGCTCTGTTAAATCTGTAGTCCCCAATCCTGACTTCCTCGCCATGTACCACTTGTTCTCTAGATAACATGTACTTTGTTTTAGTCTCATTTATTATCGAACCCATTTTTCTAGCCATGTGCGTGCGCACGGGGAAGGAGGAAGTTAAGAGATAGCCTGAAATGATTAGAAATTAAGGTGTTAATTCATTGTGGAACCTAAACACTACCTCTATCGATTCCCGCTCACAATAAATCCCCCCAAAAAAAATTAGAAATGGTCAAATAATGTAATAATCGTTACTCTGGCCTTGACCGGTCCTAGAAACCTTAAATATATAATGTATATATTACAAAAAAATATAATGTATATTTTATATACTTATAAAAGTTTTGCCACCTTAATATATATATATATATATATATATATATATATATATATATATATATATATATATATATATATTGTGATTTGGGAGAAAAAGGTTTTATATGTTTCCTGCAAAGATGGCTAAATGCTCTTTCGTCTTTTTAAAAAAAAACGATGTCGATATCGTTGGCATATTCCAAAAACTGTACCGTTAGTATTATTACCTAGACTACTTATATTATAAAATGTATACATATATTGTAACGCTCTAAAAATAATACTACTTTTGACGAGGATAGAGGTCCTTCGAGAGGTCCTTACAACAAAAATAGCCGGTTTCAACATTGATACAGGCTCAGATACATCCTGCCTTATTATTAAATCGGAACGGACTATGTTAGCGAGTAGGGGGACATTAGAATAAACGCTAAAATAGTCTATTACCACTCATATGAATTTTGGAGTTTCTGATGACTTTCTTAAGGCCGAGGTTAAACACATCTCACATAAACAATATAAAATTATTTTTATAATCTAGTTTCATTTTTAATTGCTTTAATTTTCAAAAACAAATACATTTTCCTCGAAAAGTATCATTCCAATGCTGTTATTGACTCATGTAAAAAATTTCTAACATTAATATTTGTTCTATTGATTTTATTTTGAACCATAACCGATATGTTTGAGGAATATGAGCTTATTATTTGATAATGATGAATTACCGCTGTTTGTAGATTGTCATTATGAAGGATTGATGGTGTTTCCTTGTGTCAAAAGATCTAATAAATGAGCCGGGCTCCTGGAAGTCTCTGTCTTTATTATTCGGTAAATTTCTTATATAAAATAATTAATAACGTTGGCCTTAAACTATTTCTAGACATTTTGTATTTATCGATTTGATGTAATAACATGGTGACAGTTTACTATCACTACCACGATAGTTGGGTCCACCACAGCGACTATCGCACCGTGGGACAAGTATGGAAAAACTCGCTGCATTGACTAAAATTTCATGTTTCTATTACAACTTGTATGCAACTTGTATACAAACTTGTTCTTTTGTCGTTGAAGTATATCATAATCAGTTTGCGGTTGAATGATAAAATTTTAATAAATCTGTTCGAATATTTGGCACCTTAAATATTATTAAAATATATAAAATTATAATAACTCTATATTATAATATATTTATATTATTATTATTATATATTATTCAAAACATAAGATCAATACCATTATAATTGAGTAACAAAAGATTTCAAAACATCTATATCTTTTGTTACTCACTATAAGTTATGATCTGTCTTTTAAAAGCTTATTTAACTGCACATACCAGCCATGAAATTGATTTTTTACTACTTTTCTTCTTCGTAGAAATATTGAATGTTGGATTTTTCGATTAATGAGGGTTTATTATTCACGGTCCAAAAAAATTAAATATTTTATTAATTAGATACTGATCAATGCAGTGTATTTATTGATTACACAAATTCGAAAGAAAAGTATTCCAGATTCTGGTAAAGATAAAGACAGAGTTAAACTAAAGAGTTTTCTGGCTTAAAATAGAAGATTCCATTAAAAAGTTTTCTAGCGAAAGATTTGCTACTCTTATTTATAAAATGAGCTGATCGGAGAGCTTAATATTCGATCAAAGTTAATTTTATCGTCTTCGAAAGCTTATTAAAATCTATTAATCCGATATCTGTGTTTTGTTTTTTTCAGTCTTGGGCATCTTTCCTGTTCTTCTGATTGCTCAAGTTTCCAGAACAAGGAACTGAATTAATTTTCACTAGTTTCTCATTATTTAACCCCATTGGATATTGATATAGTTATGATTGACGTATTTTCCTTATTAAAAAGTTTTAAGGGGAATATGATTTTTTTTTCTAACACAGATTGCTTTTTACTTCCTTGTACGCAGTAAAGGAAGTATTGTAATCGCGAAAATTTTCGGTTTTCAGATTTCAACGGAAATATCCATTTTGACCATCCCTGAATCCATTTTGACTAGTTTCGTCATGGCGTCTGTACGTACGTTCGTTCGTATTTCGCATAACTCAAAAACAGTTAGCCGTAGAAAGTTGAAATTTTGTATTTAGGATTGTTGTAAAATCTAGTTGTGAATCTCCCTTTTTGGTCATTGCTTAATCACCGGATGTGGTACTTTACTTGAAGGTCATAATTGATTTCTATCAAAAATGATATTAAAATATTATGCAAAACTTCTCAAATTTAGTATGTATACTTTATATATTTATTTAAATAACATACTAGATTTTGGTCTAAATTAGAAAACCGGAAGCGGTACTTTATTCGAAGGTCATATTAGAATTTCATCAAAAATTATATTAAAATATAATGTAAAATATCTTAACTTACGATATTTGGTAAAATATCGATATTAATGTATTTATTAGATTTTGCTTAAAATTGATGAGCCGAAAAGGGTACTTTACTTGAAGGTCATAATAAGCTTACATCAAAAATTATATTTAAATTAAAAATCATATGTTTCGGTAATAAAGGTTACAAACGCGATTTGGTTTCCAATCCAATTAAACATTTTTATTACTTGTTTTAAATTGAGTGTAAAATCATGTTTTCCTCTCCATCTGTGAGATGGACAAGTCTACAGCAGGAGAATAAGGTATTAGTTAAGTGGGCTTTTCCGCTTAAAATGTCGAAATTGTCGATTTCGAATGCTTTATCTAGTGATATTGACAGTTTTAATGTTGCCACGGAACACGAAGAAATCTCTTGGAAACTAGGAACTGAAGGAAAACGGCATGTAATAACGGAATGAGACCTCCAGAAACAAGAGTGCGTCTGTCTGTGTTTTTGTGTGAGTGTGTGTCAATAGATGGATGTCGCGACGCCGAGTGTCGTTTTTGAGACACTGCAATCTTCGGAAACTAGAAACGAAATTGAGGATCACTTTTTGAGCCACCGATTTATAGTTTAATAGGCGTACAAGGAAGTCATGTGTTGTCCACATCAGATATTTTAAATTACAAAATAGAAACAAAAAAAATCAATATATTTTGATTTGGTTAGTGCCCTGGTTGGAGTGATCCATTTCGCCTCCCGCACTTTACAGGGAGACAGATAGGTTTTGCAGGTAGCGGCTAATTTTAATACTAAACTAAGAACCTGGTCAACCAAATTTGGTCAGAACAGCACTAAGAGTTGGAAGATGTCTAAATTAACTGTTGGATGTAATGTCTAAGCTACATTACATATCTGTTTGAAACTAGTGATACGACATCAAATTAGGACAATAATCTACCTTATAAAAAAAAAAAAAAATAAGGTTGACTGATAAATAAGGGGTTATTCGGTCAAATCTCTATTAATTTTTTATTTTCTATTTCTATATATGAAATATATAGTAAGGGAACGTATTGCGATCGCGAAATATTTCGAATCCGAGTTTTTAATGAAAATATACGTTTTAAGATCCCAAACTAGCCCAAAAGAGTCCAAAACCTAGTCTCGCAAAATGGTGTGCATGAGGTAAGTCTATATCGGAAAGAAAAAGTTTTTACGAAACTGAAATGGCGTATTTAAGATAGGTTTAAGCCTGTGACACCTGTATTTGAATTTTGTTCGAAAAAGGCTCTAATGATTTGTTCAAACTCGTTGGATCAATGCACAATTAAATGCCCTTCAGCTAGGTCTTATTCTCATGAAAATAGTATGACATGGCATAAATGCCGAATTTTCAAAATGGCTTCCAAGAACATTTATTTTGTTAATTTGAAATACTCGTAATTAACCATCTCTCATTGTTAGTAGTAATAAAAAATGAATAAATATGAACTAAGAAAGAATTTGCTAATTAACTAAAGGAGAAAAAAAGGATGAATATTTTCCAGATTTAAAACTAATTTCAAGAAATAAGAGTAGTAATAAAGATGTATAATAATATAATGTTGGGAAGCTAAAGATTTTAGAAAAAATAATAATATAATAGAAAAAAAACAAAACATAAAAAGTAATGGAGAGTGACGAAAATGTATACATTTAAGTGATGAATGATTCCATGGAAGCTAAATAGAAAATTTTAAAATTTATTTCAAGAAGTGTGGTTCGTGAAAGTTGTGTGATGCCCCTACGCACCAGATTTTTATTCATGATTTAAGATTCAGATCTTGGCATGTCAACAACTAAAATCTACAAATCAATTTACAACAACCACCTATTTACTCCTTATTCCCGTTTTCATGATAACCTTTTCGGGCATATGGCTTCGGCATTCATGAACATTAGAAGAAGACTTAAAAGGAGCTGGATAAGAGATCTCCTTGCCTGAATTGAGGGGCTAGACCGACAAGAGGTGTTGCTGGATGTTGCTGCCTAACATCCCAGTTATCTTTTTCTATCCTCATATTTGCTGATTGTCACTCTCATCTGTGGCAGTTACGAATAAAGAAATATAAATGACTCTAAACTATAAAATTTGCAATTGCAACATCTGTAAGGTGTTGAGCCAATTATTATGTTAATTATTTAAATTCACATCGAAGTTAAAAGTTTTTTGTTTTAATTTATTTTTATTATATGTACATAATGCTAACTGCGTTTTGGATGGTATACAATAAATTTTATTATAAAAATAATTACCTCTCCGATGAGTACCCAAGGGAAGACCTTGGAGCAGGTGTTGAGGAGGAAGACAGCCAAGAGGAGGAGGAGCATGGACAGCCAGCCGTTGGTGGAGAAGACGAGCCCAAGGAGGCAAATCCCGGTACCAGTAGTGCAGAGGATGGCCAGCTTCCTGCGACCGGTGTGCGGGAGAATGAGGACGCAGAGGAGAGCTCCAGACAGCTGGATGAACCCTTCCACCGTCGTAGCCACGTGGCTGTCCACGGGAGACTCCATCGCGTCGAAGATCACGATCTGCCATGGAACAGAGAAGGAAGGACATTACCATTACTATAGCAAGAACTGGGTTGTGCTGTTGTTGAACAATAGTGTTAGTCTCTTGTGGTTTCTACCAAAACTTACTTAACTATTTATTTATTGAGCAATTTTGCATTCTATCTCAGCAGGGGTAATGGTAATAGTGACTAAATAAATCATTTATACTATATTTACAAAAAAATGAATCATACAATAATAAAAAAAATAAAAAGTAAACGTAATACAATAAACAATGAATAAACTTATATAAAATAAAATTAACGTAAAATCTTAAACACAGGCACACTATTTACATATGTACACTATTTACAATCAGCCTGAGATTCCCGAGCCAGCCTTACCCTCCACTTGTGGATGGAAAAGCATGACTTCAGGATATCCCAGCGCTTCTCATTCAGTCGCGTCACTTACATTGAAAGGCAGTGAAGACTGAGCGAGAGCGCTATAGCCGCAGACACACAGAACTTGAGTGGAGAATCTGGCCATTGCCAGAACTCCAATGTATATATTTACAACAGGTCTCGGGCCCACTGCCGTTTCAACCTTCGAGGAGGATTGTAGGGATGGGTGGATATGGGTGGATAGGGATTGTACTGAGGATTAGGATGATGAATAAGGTTCTGGAGAATTTGCATAGAATATGGTCTTAAACAAATGGAATATTAAGATCATGATGTATGGTATTGTTGGTTACATAGTACGGAGCAGTGTCTACCTAAACTGGACTTTAAACGTTGTCTGTGTGTTTTTTTCTTTCTTTCAATCCCTAAAAGTATTTTGTTTTGAAAGAAAAATCTTATGAGTCCACCCACTCGGTTTTTCTTATCATTTTGGGTCGAAGTCCAAACCATATCGGACCGAAATCCTACAGAAAAAAAAAAAACAATCAAAAGATAATCGTGGTACAGACGGACAGACCAATGGTCGAAAAGGCGTTTTTTGGAATCCAGGCCGAAAATTTGACTGGATATTTTTACTTTGTTTACCCTCCGCTAGTGGTTAGGCAAGTAAAAATATGTTATATTAAATATCTCTTATTTCTCGTGAATTTTAATACAGTAGAACTCCTGTTAACCGATCACGTATTAACCGGCCTTTGGATTAACAGGGTTAGTGTGAAGAAAAAAAAAATACGACGACAGATAAAAAGAAGTGGTGGGGCCCCGTTGCTTTTGTATACTGCAATTATTCATAAGAGAATCTAGTCCGAAACGTAAGCGCCTTGTTGTGAGTATAGATAGGATAGTCTGGTCCGAAAATCTGTCGAGAACTTAACATGGGAAATCTTACAATCAACGATTGGCGAAGGAACGGACGTTCGAGTGAAGATTTTTGTCTAAAAATTGAGTTAGACAAAATTCCTTGCAACTAGCTGCACGTAGAAAAAAAAAAACATCCTTCGACATTGATGACAAAGCTCTGTGCTTTTGGTTTCTTGAAGAACGTCGGAGAGATACGCCTACCAGTGGCCTGAATTTTGGAAGAATAGTTCTGGCCATTCATCAAAAGATTTTAAACCGACGCGAATTTGTAGCGTGTGAAGGCTGAATTGACCGATTGACCGAAAGCGACTGTAACGCGGTTCAACTGCTACAAGCGTACAGGCGTTATAATCATAAAAATATGGAGAGATTGCATTTAAAAATTCTCTATATGTTGAAAAACAAAAGAACTTATCAGATTTTTTTCAAAAATAACTTCGTCATTGTTCATTTGCACATTGAACATAGTTCGTCATTTACTATCTTGCATAGTAAAATGTATAAAAAATACGCCATAAAATAGGGTTATTCTATATTTCTGTTAATATTTCCCTTTGAAATAATCACACCTCGGATCAACCGGCCAAAGCCAGAACCGGCAATCAAGTATCGTAATTAGGGATTGATAAATTATTTGCCACTTCTATAAATTTTTTTTATTGAAAACTAGTTTCGAATGTTATGCGTTCATCTTCATTTCTAAAAACACACAAAACATTCAAAAATAAGATATTCAACATATATTACTATTAACACAAACAATTAAAAAAAGAGATTAAATGAACATATACGTAGACATAAAAATAAGGCAGAGATTTCCAACTTTTCAATTCATTTAAATGAAAAAAATCATAAATTCATCAAAGACTCATGAGTTAAACTAATACATCACGTTGAAAACAGTCTCAAATTAAATATATATGAAGCACTTGAAATAATAAAATCCTTCAAATCCAATCCAGATTTTTGCTTAAATGACCAAATAAATATCTCTAATCTTAAATTTATTCCCACCTGTAACAGAAAAAACAATTACTCACCGGCATTAATGGAAAAACACCGACCCTTAAACCGTTTACCTATTGTTATAGATATTACATCTTACCTACCTTTCATTCATTGTTAGTTCAATGCGAGAAGAAATCAGTTCAAAATTTTCTGTTTGATATAATCCATTTAAACCTTGGTGAGTACCAACATGTATTTGATTTCTTGTCATAATTAAATTCATAATTCATAAATGTTTTATAATACTGATTTATATTATATCTAATTTAATATGTAGAATAATACCAAACTATATTTTGAATTGCTTATTTTTAAATTGTTTGTGTGTTTTTAGAACTAAGGATGAATGTATGACATTCGAAACTAGTTTTCAATAAAACAAATTTATAGAAGTGGCAAATAATTTATCAATCCCTAATTAGATTGATCCTTCTATACCATCATGTGGATGTCAACTAAGTATCGTAATACATATTAATTACAAATACAGATGAACAGATAGTAAAAATTGGAGAACATATTACACAGTATTCAAAACAATTCATTTATCTTGGATTCTTTAGAAAAAAAAATTCAGTAAAGAAGGGATAGAAGACTAAAAATAGGATGGCGCAAATACTGATCCTTAAAGAAAATTTCCAAGAGTAATTTCACAGTCGACCTAAAAGCTAAGGTGCTTCAGTCTTGTATTTACACCACAATCCCATACAGTGCTCAAACTTGGGTACTGACCAAGAAGGAACAGAAGAAATTGGATGAAATGCAAATAAAATAAACTTTTGAAGAGTATGGTGGGAATCAAAAGGAGGGAAAAGATAAAGACACAAGAAATTATTTCTCAGGCAAAAGTTAAAAGTATAAGTAAAGAAGCCAAAAAACTGAAATGGAGGATGGGCTGGGAATCTGGCCAGGCTGAAGGACGACAGGTGGTCGAAAAGCATTACTGAATGGAATCCGATAGACCAAGTGAGAAAGAGAGGAAGACTATTCATCAGGTGGCCAGAGGCAGAGAGTCATGGTTCAAAATTTTTAACAAACTATAATGATTGTTTTATCTGAATTTTGAAAGAATTAGTTCATGTTAATGAATTTTATCTTTAAAGGGTATATTACAATTATATTTTCTCTGTTTTGTTTGTTTATTTTAATAAGTGCTGAGGGTTTTATTTTATATGTTATTATATTTGTATCTTCAATATTTATTCTTGAATAATTATATTGTAGAGCTTAACTCCATTGTACCTCCTCCGGGAGAGGCGTTTGTCATGAAAATGATGTCAATAAAGCTTCTCTTCTTCTTCTTTATCGTCCTCCTTTAGTGCGTTTCAGCGTGGAGGTGCCCCAATCCAAGACTGCCAAGCTTCTCGATCTCCAGCCAGCGCTTTCATTACATTCATAGACCTTCCCTTCCTTTCACCAATCCCTGAGATGTGGCCCATCCATTGCAATCTAGGTCTTCCTCGAGGGAGGCGTTCGGTAGGCCTGGCTTCAAAGAATTTCTTTGGTTCCCGGTCCTCATCCATTCTGCACAGATGACCAAACCATACCAGCTGTCGTCTCTCCACTGTTTCCCTCAGTGCATTCACTCCCAGGTCTCCCCTTATCCTCTCATTCCTAACTCTGTCCCTCCTTGTTTTGCCTGCCATTCTCCGGAGGTATTTCATCTCTGCCGCGGTAGCCCTACTTCAGTGCTTGTCCAACGGGACCCAGCTCTCACTTCCATAGATAAGGGTAGGGTAGGATATGTAATTTTACATTATTTTCCAATTCCCTTTTCCCCACCACTGTGTTGCATAGCTGGTAGTATATGCTATTTGCTTTTTTAATCCTGTTTGAGAGCTCTTGGTCCATTTTCCCATTTCTGCTGAGCACTACTCCTAAATAGGAGTCCTGCGCTGTCTCCAAGGTTTCTCCCCTGCAGTGAATCAAAACCTCCTCTTCTTCACGTCCGATGAGCATCACCTTGCTTTTTCCAACAATTCAATAAAGCTATGTTCCTGTATTCCTACAATTCCAAGCCAATAAACCTATGTTATTATTATTATTATTAATAATACAATCATGTCACAATTTCTCACCGGACATGAAGGATTCCGTGCCAAGCTCCATGGCTTCGGAAAGGACATTAATCCTCTATGCCCCAGTTGTGGAGTTCAGGTCACTACCTGCACCGCGTTTGAGGCAATAAGAACAAAACTGCGGAGGAAAACCGGCCTCTATGACAGTAAGTACAGAGAGTAATTTTCCTCAATTAGTTGGTCAGGAAAATTATCCATACTTTGTATCCTTCGTATACGTTTGGAAGGAAATAGTAAGACCAAACTATTTTAATAGACTCAATTAAGAATGGACACGCATTAAGGATGAAGAGACTCATCGGTAGGTAATTCTTCCGAAACGCGTAATACCGAGAGGCAAGGTAGGATGAAAAATAAATAAACAATAACACAACCAAGTTAGGTATAGGCAATCGTTTCATTCAGGCACCTGCTGAAACTGATATGAATGAATCTTGAATATGTGAATGAATCTTTGTGAATGAAAAACAATTTACAAACTGCGACTGTGTGAGCGATAGTGATATTGCTATTTGATTTGTAGGATCTATCTAGGCTAGATATCTATACTAGCTATTTGAAAAAAAGCGGTTTTCAATAAGCTGGCTCACGAAGGCCGTAATATTAAAAACTCGTTAGCTGTCTAATAAAGCCGCTTAGGTGGTTAAATTTCCGCTGCAGTGCATCGTTTAATTCCGTTACTTCCTCACCCTCTGACCCACCCTGCGCCTCTACTATGAAATTTCGATTCACAATTGAGCTAATGCAAAATTCATTAGTGATTTAATTAAAACTGAATCAATTGTGTAAACTCCAATTCAACGCCGATCCTAAAATGTCCTTGATAAAGGGCTTAGGGCTCAAAGTTTACAGTAAAATGTGTAAATGTGTGCATCCTATTTTGTTTTTGACTTAAAGTTACTTTCTTTTGAACAATTTTAGATTTTTTACCTTTATTGGTGATTGATATAAATTAGTTCAATTCATAGGTGTGCATGCGAAGGATGCCGGAGGTTGACAGGTATCTGCTAATAAACGACTCTTATACCTTTTGTAGCCCAACAATGTTAATTATTCGGTTTCATTTTAATACAATAATTGTTTAAAACACATATTAAATTAGAGAATATTTTTTAAAAAAATTTTCAGGTGAGTAAAGAATCCTCCCTCCCTCCCCCGATACGATGGTTCGTCCACCCTCTAATAAAGGATGCTGCGCACGCTTTTGGTTCAATTCGAAAACCAAGATTTACAAAAAGCTTTTGGTATAGCGCCAGAATAAAACGGGGTACAAATATGGGCCCTCACCAAAAAAATTGACAAAAAAACTTTTAAAATATTTGAAAATCTGGTTAAAACATGACAAAGAGCAATTTTAACTGAAAACCACATCGAATAATATTTACAGAAACCGAAAGCATTAATGGCTCTTTGAGCCCCGGCACTATCTAAGTGTGCCCACATATGGCACCAATATATTTTACCCACACTCTTAGCGAATGTCTTGAGAGAACTTTTCTTCACAAAGCTGCATCGCTCGATTTTCGAGTATCCTCATCGTCGAGTTAACAAAATCGATGAGTGTGAGCTTTAAAAATAACTTTATTTTACAGTTTTAAAGTTTACAAGTTACATGATATATATATACATAATGAGGCTACTGAGTGACAGATAGACTCTAAAGATATTATAATTAGACTTAATACTAAACATAGTGAGAGTGTCTCACATTACCTTATTCTACCTTACATTCTAGATACTGGCTACTACATTGTGATACTGCTATTGCTACAACTACTGCTACATTGCTACAGCTACTGCTACTGCTATAGCTACTGCTACATTCTAAAACTAATTCTTATTCTAGTCCTACATTCTAAATACTTATTCTAATACTGATTCTTACATTCTAACTAACATTATGATACTGCTTATGCTACTGTTACTGTTCTTTTCAGATAGGCTTTTATACATACAATAAGAGAAGGGGTGATCAAGGAAATAGAACTTGTTTTAACGCTGACAACGAGGAAGGACAACGGTGACTTCCTGGGTTGTAAACATTATTTAACAACAAATATTTCCTGGGTCAATGGCATTTGTTAACTGTCCATATCCAAGCCATCATCACTTTCCACAAGTAAGGGTCCCACCCTCTGGCCCGTCTCCGAGGGTCCCACCCTCTGGCCCGTCTCCGAGGGTCCCACCCTCTGGCCTGTCTCCGAGGGTCCCACCCTCTGCCCCGTCTCCGATTCCGTTACTTTTGCTGTCTTGCGGCCCCGGGCGGCGCACAGTGTCACGATTGTTTAATTTTGGGATTGATTTAAGAAAAGTTTTTAAATATTTTTTTTCATAGTTCAATCAAAATTAATTCCTTAATTAATTATTTTGATATTTAGTTTATCTGCCCCTTCACCGTGAATTTGTACTTTTAGATTTAAAACCTATTACCAGCTGCATGAAGTCTGGCGCATAATCCAGTGGATAAAAGATATGATGTTTTATCTGACAGGATTGTGCGCGCATATAATTTATGTGAGTATTCGGATAAAGTGAAGGAGTAGCTAGGGAAATTAGTGAGATAATTTTGTCAGAACATTCAAGCAAAATGTTTGCAACATTTTAACTGGAGCAAATTCTATACATACATGTTACATTTGTGGAGCTACTCCTAAGCTTATGAATAAAGAGTTTGTCGATAATTTACCATCTAAAATAAATTTTATAAATATGGCCTTTCTAGTCTACATTATTGAATAAGATCATTTGAATGCTTACTTTCTACAAAAGTGGCAAGTCAGAGAAGACGCAAAAAACTTGTCTGAAGAAAATAAAAAGATAATTCAGCTTTAATTAAAAGAGAAAGTGGGATTATTAATCCATATGCCAAAACCTGATTTTGGTTCTACTAATGACGGTAACACCGCACGAAGATTTTTTGAAAATCCGCAAGTAAGCAGCGAAATTACATGGATAGAAATTTCATTAATTATTAATTTGAGAACCATTTTGAATGTAATTTCAAGAGGTAAATTAATTAATATCTCGAAATTTGCAGAATTAATTGGTGAAACCACCGATTTATATTTGAGGCATCATTCTTGCTATTGCATGTCTATGCATTATTATTACAAGGATCTGATATTATTTCCTTTTTTATTACACCCTTGGCGCATTGGTCAAAAGAAGAATTAAAAGGCCGGTATAAGGATATAAGAAATTTCATGGAATACCACACAAGAGAAACTTCTCTTGTTGATTCCAATATTGATCTACTGAATATGCTTCTTCTTTCATCAGATCCTTATTGATCAACCAATAGAAAAATGAGCATTGAAAAACAAAAAAAAAATTATCAAAATGCTTTAAATTACTTAAGTTTAAAATAATATAATAACGATATTTATTTACAATCAAGTGATTCCGAGGAGGAAATTTTTTTTTTAATTCTCTGTATGTATTTTATTTTTATAAGTTTCAGAAATATTTTTTTTAAAGATCTTGTATAATTTTATGTAAGTTAATATTACAATAAATGATTATTCCTATCATGTTTGTGTCTTTTATAACTTTTAAAAAAATATCTGATGTGCACAATAGATGACTTCCTTTTACGCCTATTAAACTATAAATTGGTGGCTCAAAAAGTGATCCTGAATTTGGTTACTAGTTTCCGAAGATTGTAGAATCTCAAAAACGACACTCGGTGTCGCGACATCCATCTATTGACACACACACACGCGCACGCACACACATACACCCATACACGCACGCACGCGCGCACACACACACACACACACACACACACACACACACACACACACACACACACACACACACACACACACACACACACACACACACACACACACTTGTTTCTGGAGGTCTCATGATAACTGAAATTTCCAAGATATTTCTTCGTGTTCCGTGACAACATTTAAACTGTCAATATCACTAGATAAAGCATTAAGCATTAAGGCACTAGATAAAGGAAATCGGCAGTTCGACATTTTAAGCGGAATAAACCCACTTAACTTATATCTTATTCTCCTGCTGCAGACTTGTTGATCTCACAAATGGAATGGAAAACCAGTATTTTACAATCAATTTTAACACTTAAAACAAGTAATAAAATTATTTAAATAGAGTGGAAAAAAAATGCGTTTATAACCTTTATCACCAAATCATATGATCTCGGTAATAAATTTCAATATACCTTTTGATGTAAGTTTCTTATGACCTTCAAGTAAAGTACCCCTTTCGGATCTTCAATTTCAGCCAAAATATATTAAATTACTTAATATAAGAGTCTAATTTACCAAATTTGAGATGATTTAAATTATATTTTAATATAAATATTGAATTATTATACTTGAAGGTCATTACTGATTTTCATCAAAAATTATATTTTAATATCAGTAATTATATGAAAATCAGTAATGACCTTCAAGTATAGTAAAACTTCCGGTTTTCCAATGTTTACCAAAATTTATTATGTTGTTTATATTAATATGTGAGTCTTAAATATCAAATTTGAGAAGTTTTGCATAATATTTTAATATAATTTTTGATTAAAATCAGTAATGACCTTCAAGTAAAGTACCATTTCCGGTGATGAAGCAGTGACCAAAAAGGGAGGTTCACAACTAGATTTTACAACAATCCTAAATACAAAATTTCAACTTTCTACGGCAAATCGTTTTTGGGTTATACGAGATACGTACAAACGTACGTACAGACGTCACGACGAAACTAGTCAAAATGGATTCAGGGATGGTCAAAATGAATATTTCCGTTGAAATCTGAAAACCGAAAATTTTAGCGATTACAATACTTCCTTAACTTCGTACAAGGAAGTAATAATTAACCTTGCAAAGAGGAAAACACGATTTTTGATTTCTTATCGTATATATTCGTGACACTGCGGCGATTCTGTTCATAATGTTGTGGACAGGAGATATGTAGAACTGATGCATTTGAAGTTCTCAGTGAACACTGCAGGCTCATCAATTGGCTCACAGTCCTGGTTCCCAGTCTGCAGCACCTTCCATGTGAACATGTTCCTTTCTATCTCCTACCTTCCTAAACTTAAATTTCTCTTCCCTTCCTGAACTATCTCATTACTTCTATGATTATTTATGTTATTTTAATTTTATTATTTTTATGGTGTAACATTTCTGGAGTAATAGGTCAATTTCTGGCGTACCAAGATTGAAAGTATTTTTAATTTAAAATTACAAGAAGGGAACTATATATTTTTTTTTATCAATGTTGACGTTTAATAAAAATGAAAGTAGTAGAGCTATTGCATTTGGTGTGGTTATTTGTGCTTCATATTCAAGCCAGCTTTAAATAAATAAGTTAAATAAATAAATAAAATAAGCTTCAAAGAACAACAAAAAGTAATTAAATATTTGAGGATAAAAAAGCTGTAAATCAACTCTATTACATTCGGTGGGTTTTAATTAAATCCATACCGAGAAATTAAAAAAAAAAAAATCGTTACTTGTTTCCTCCTGAATCCTTTCCCCTAATAATTTCTCAGGCTCATGTTTTTGGTATTGTTTAAAAATTTAGTGAATACACATGATTTACTACAACTTTCTAGGTTTAAATTTATTAAATTTTTACAATACTGAACCCTAAACAAGATTGTTAGATATCAAAGGAGGCACTAATTATAGATCTTACAATTAGAACTGAAAACTGATGATCCTGCACAGGGTATCAGAGTACGAATATAAAAAGAGAATATGTAAAATTCATTCCTTTTTACCTACAGGAAATTTTTTTAGGCGAATTTGAAGAAGGGAGAATATCAGTAAAATCGCTTTGGTTCGGAAATAGAGGAGCCATTTCTCTTACAACAGAAAAATTTGAAAAAAAAAGAAAAGAAAAAAGAATGTTAAAAATGATTATTCTCGTCCCTTTTTGTTTCTTACACCATCAGTTGTATCGAACCTAGGCATCGTCTTACCATTTCCATGACCATTTATTTTATCTCGATGTTTTTATTTATTCAATTTTTATCGTTTAACTCTCTCTATCTTTTTAGTCGTCTTTTTCCCGAAAAAAGTAGACTATTGTAGTGGGTCGAAGGTCGGCGGTGAGCGGCGGGACTGCGTTTTCTATCCGTTTCATAACCCCTAGAGCACGATTATGGAAGATTTGTATGTCTTCCATTTGGATGTCTGATATATATATATATATATATATATATATATATATATATATATATATATATATATATATATATATATATATTTCCCCGCTACATTTGAGCACCTCCACCGGTCCCCTTTGAGTCAAAAGAGCTGAAATTCGGTATGTAGGGCTTTCTTCAAGGCAGAACGATGCCATTAAAGAATGGGTAAATTCCAGTCAAAATTTCGGAATGTTAACCTGAAATTTCGGCGTTTTTTAAGTTTTGCGCATCGCTACAGCTCCACCATATTAGTTTATAGGGCTGAAAATTTGTATGTGAATTGAGTTGGTGTTGGGGAAGTATCTTTTGGGGGCTCGTCTTGGTTCCCCCATCCTCTGGGTTTTCCGATTTTTTAAAACATTTGCGCACCTTTAAAACCCCTCCAAGTTGTGTTGGCGAAGGATTTTCTGTATCGAAGGTCAGCGGAGAGGCAGAACCATATAATAAAAGTACGTGTAAATTTCGGTTTGTTAGGGAACTGTCTTTTGTGGGTATCAATTTTTTTCTTACTCCCCTCGTTTTTATATTTTTTTTTAACGTGAAAATATGACTTTTTTGACTTAGTGACGATTTTATTGTCTCTATTAGATTGATTGAAATGCTTGGTAAATTTAAAATAAAATTAGAAAAAGTTGTGCAAATTTAATAAATAGTTTTTGTTATTTGAATTTTTTGATTTAAATATACTCAAAATTCTTTATGACACTTATTGAAAATTTGTCGAAATATTCATAGGCATTTGAAAATTAATAAACATTTGTTTTTATTTTAAACGTTTGAAATAGATTTTAAAAAAAAAAACATTAGTATAAAATAAATTATCATTGAAGCTTAAAGTTGTCGGAGCATGCGCACGAGACACTTATTAGTTTTTATTATTTTTGTTTCCTCAGTTCCCTGATTTTTTTATAAAAATGTAAAAATTTTATATAATAATTAGTTTTACATTTTTATTAATATTCCCTCAAATGATAGAGTGCTTACGTAATATTTCAGTAGCTTCTGCAGATTTTGGACGGTGTAAGTTCTGTTTACGATATTACAAAGAAGACAAATTCTGTACCAGAAAATGCATACCCTAAATCAGGAGCTACAATGGTTAGTACAGCATAGACCCTTTAGATAAGGCAACTGGCCCTTGTAGGGAATATATTCTCTGTGAGAAATGGATCTGGTATCTTCTTTTTAGGTTATAGCTTCAGACCTTGGATGTATTTATGGGTATATCCTGTGATCTTTTATCAATTCTTAAATAATTGTTTTACGAAAATATTTAAAGATAATTTTTTAACATAGTTTGTCGCGTATGAGAAATGTTTTTTAAAAATAATTTTCTATTTAAAGAATGCGCCGTGTGTTATCTCATTATCTCCCTAGGACGCCTAATCCAAGTTATACTTCAATGTTAATTTTGATGTTAAATATGTTCCAAGGTTTACAGTGGTCTTTATGTAATTTTTATGGGTTTTTTTAGCACAGTAAAAAAAATTTAGGTTATTAAGGAAGGATTGTAGATTTTTGACAACTTTTTTTATTCTTTATTATTTTTATTTAATTTAAATATAATTTTTTATGTAAGCTTATTATGACCTTCAAGTAAAGTACCCTTTTCGGCTCACACCCTTTTAATATGGATATAAAAGTCCTATTTACCAAATTTGAGATGTTTTACATTATATTTTAACATAATTTTTGATGAAAGTCTAATATGACCTTTAAGTGAAGTATCGCTTCCGATTTTCCAATTTAGACGAAAATCTAGTGTGTCATTTAAATCAATATATAAGTTATAAATACTAAATTTGAGAAGTTTTGCATAGTATTTTAATATAATTTTTGATGGAAATCAATTATGACCTTAAAGCAAAGTACCACTTCCGGTGATCAAGCAGTGATCAAACTAGATTTTACAACAATCTTAAATACAAAATCTCAACTTTCTACGGCTAACTGTTTTTGAGTTATGCGAGATACGAACGTACGTACGTACAGACGCCACGATGAAACTAGTCAAAATGCATTCAGGGATAGTAAAAATGGATATTTCCGTTGAAATCTGAAAACCAAAAATTTTCGCGATTACAATACTTCCTTTACTTCGTACAAGGAAGTAAAAAAGAAATTGGGTCTCATGATTCTGAGTCAGATTTCGACTCTGTAGTGAATTGTTTAATATTACATGTTGATGTGATGAATATAAAAATATTATAGCTTGCCCACCATCAGATGGCTTACCGAGGGCGAACTCACACAGCACAAAGTTGGAACTAAATTCCAAACCTTTAAAAAAGTGCCTTTAAATGGTAGTTACTTATTTATTGTTTTTACGAGCTTGTGCTGTATTTTTTTTATTGTCACTGTATAGTGATTATTTGACTTGTATTTTGACTTTGTCTTTCGGAATATTGACCTTATATTGTTTTAACGGCTTACTGATTGCTTTTTTTTTTTTTTTTTTTTTTTTGTGATAACCCTTTCTCTTTGGAAAGATGTATTGGAAAAACATATTGAAAAATATGCGTAAAAACGTAATGGATATTGAATGCCAATATTGGAAATCTGACCACATTATTGATGAAGAAATCGATGGAATAATAATCGATGGGGGAGGATTAAGCTCGGACTCAAGCTCCCACGAGATCGACTTATCCGATTTTCAAACCGAAATATTGTGAAAATGTTTTGTGAAAGAACGAATTTATTGTAAAAAAATGTAGTGTATATGTTCCTCTTGAGACTTATGTAATTTTTTTTCGAAAATGAATTTATAAATTCGCATTTTTTATTAATTCTTGTTTCCCATAAAATTCCCATTTCTTTAATAAATCGTGTTAGTCTTATTTTCCCCGAAAAAATAGACTAATGCAGTGGGCGGTGAGCGGCGGGACCGCGTTTCCTATCCGTTTCATAACCCCTAGAGCACGATTATGGAAATTTTGGAGATGTCTTATATACATATATATTTTTTCCCCCGCTACATTTGAGCATCTCCAGCGGCCCCCTGTGGGTCAAATGAGCTGAAATTCGGTATGCAGGACTTTCTTCCATGCAGAACGATACGATTAAGGAATGGGTTAATTCCAATCAAAATTTCGGTATGTTTACCTGAAATTTCGGCGTTTTTGAAATTTTGCGCATCTCTACAGCTCCACCATATTAGTTTATAGGCTGAAAAACTGGATGTTAATTGAGTTCGTGTTAGGGAGATATCTTTTGGGGTTATCAACTTGGTCCCTCCGGGTTTTTCGATTTTTTATAATGTTTGCGCACCTTTAAAATCCCTTCAAATTGAGTTACGAAGCTAACTCAAACCTGTTGCATTTTAAAGGAAATTTAATTACCTAAAAAAAAAAAAAAAGAAGTTTCATCGAAGTCGTACCAGTATTAGCAAAGATATGGCTATTTCAACGGTTCAAATGCCTTTTTAGTCGTATTTTACCCGAAAAAATAGACTGTTGCAGTGGGTCGAAGGTCGGCGGTGAGCGGCGGGACTGGGTTTGCTATCCGTTTCATAACCCCTAGAGCACGATTATGAAAGTTTTGGAGATGTCTGATATATATATATATATATATATATAATTTTTTTTTCCTCCCCCCTCCCCCCCCGCGCTACATTGGAACACCTCCAACGGCCCCCTTTGGGTCAAATGAGCTGAATTTCGGTATGAAGTGTTTTCTGTATCGAAAGTCTGGAGAGGGGCAGAACAATATAATAAAAATATGGGAGAATTTCGGTATGTTAGGGAACTGTCTTTGGAGAGTCTTAACTTTTTTCTCACTCCCCCCTTTTTATAATATTTTTATTTTAGTGAAATTACGACTATAGTGACGGAGTTCTGCTGCTCACGGATTTTTTTTTTCATTCAAATTGTTTTCAACAAATGCAACCTATTTACGGCGAAATCATTAGAAACATATGATTTATATTCATGTCAATTAAATCAGTGGAGGGGAAAGAGTTACTTCTTCTCTCGCGGACTAATCTCATTTCTCCGCTGCCATGTAACTGTGGGCGACCTGTTGCTCGCGATTTTGTTTGTGTAATCTTCAATTTAATGCGATAATATATTTAGTATTAGTAGTATTAGTATTAGTAGTACCTTACAGTCGTTGTATTGCCTCTGAAAGAAAGTGTTTGCCATTTAAATATATTTATCGAAGTTCTTTTGAATGCACTATATATTCTGTTTTTTCCGCCTGGTGCGTACATGAATGCGTGAGAAGCATTAAGAAGAATTTAGACCACACACTTGTAGCGATTGTTCCTGTGTTTGGTTGATGCTCATTGCAAATGCGAGCCGTGCTGGAAACTGCAAAGGTTTGAATTCGAATGGCATGTCTTGTCTAAATCTTTGGAATGCGTGGCAACAGTACATGGCTACAGTACATGGCTACAGTACATGGCTACAGTACATGGCAACAGTACATGGCTGCAGTACATGGCTACAGTACATGGCAACACTTCATCTCAAAAGCAACTCATAAGACGAACAATAACTAGTCATTGTTTGCATGATAATAAATTAAAATTAGAATTAATATTGTGTAATATGGTAAAGTGTATAATGATTAATTATTTTGTTTAATCTTGATGTTGTTTTTAAATAGAGATGAATATGATGCTGGACACCGAAAGCTACTCACAATGAAACAAAATAAAATATAATGAATTGATAAGGTGTTTGGTAATCTACTTTTATCAATTGGAAAAAAAATTATAAAACAGCCAACCTACAGTTTCGAATAAACTATTTATTTTAAAATTTTAATAAAAATTCTTTTATTTAGTTTTTTATTTTGTGCACGAGCACACTCTAAATAAAAATTAATTAGTGATTGATAAATTATTTGCTACTTCTATAAATTTGTTTTATTGAAAACTAGTTTCGATTGTTATACATTCATCCTCAGTTCTAAAAACACACAAAAAATTCAAAAATAAGCAATTTAAAATATAGTTTGGTATTAATATATTTTATATTTTAATAAAATATAGTAATATATGTTGAATATCTTATTTTTGAATGTTTTGTGTGTTTTTAGAACTAAGGATGAACGTATAACATTCAAAACTAGTTTTAAATAAAACAATTTTATAGAAGTGGCAAATTTATCAATCCCTAATTAGATTGATCCTTCTATACCATCATGCAGATATCACCTGAATAAAAACTTATGGTTGAAGCATTAAAAGGATATATTCATAATTAAAGTATATAATGTTCATAATCAAATTCAAGATTACTGTAAATGATTATGATATGAGATAACTTAAGATTCAGGCAGACAGTTCAGGTTTATCGTGCCAAGTAATAAGTGGTGACTCAAGGTATACCCTGAGGACGAAGCTGGCTTTATATTATTGGCTTTATCAATTGATTTCATTTATAGGGAATGGAGGATTGATGGAACGGTGTTTCTATATCAAGAATATGGTTGCTCCTATCCCAATAGGAGTCAGATTTTATTTATTTTAGTTTTTACTTCTTTGTACGAAGTACCATTTAAAGGCACTTTTTTAAAGGTTTGGAATTTAGTTCCAACTTTGTGCTGTGTGAGTTCGCCCTCGGTAAGCCATCTGATGGTGGGCAAGCTATAATATTTTTATATTCATCACATCAACATGTAATATTAAACAATTCACTACAGAGTCGAAATCTGACTTAGAATCATGAGACCCAATTTCTCTTTTACTTCCTTGTACGAAGTAAAGGAAGTATTGTAATCGCGAAAATTTTTGGTTTTCAGATTTCAACGGAAATATCCATTTTGGCCATCTCTGAATCGATTTTGACTAGTTTCGTCGTGGCGTCTGTACGTACGTACGTTCGTATCTCGCATAACTCAAAAACGGTTAGCTGTAGAAAATTGTAATTTTGTATTCAGGATTTTTGTAAAATCTAGTTGTGAACCTCCCTTTTTGGCCACTGCCTGATTACCGGAAGTGGTACTTTACTTGAAGGTCATAATTGATTTCCATCAAAAATTATATTAAAATACTTTACAAAACTTCTCAAATTTGGTATTTACAACTTATATATTGATCTAAATAACATACTAGATTTTGGTCTAAATTAGAAAACCGGAAGCGGTACTTTACTTGAAGGTCATATTATACTTTCCTCAAAAATTATATTAAAATATAATGTAAAAAATCTTAAATTTGGTAAATAGGACTTTTACATCGATATAGTAGTATTTACTATATTTTGATTAAAATTGGTGAGCGGAAAAGGGTACTTTACTAGAAGGTCATAATAAGCTTACATCAAAAATTATATTTAAATTAAATACATAAGTCATATATTTCGGTAATAAAGGTTACAAATACAATTTGGTTTCCAATCCAATTAAACATTTTTTTTTTTACTTGTTTTAAGTGTTAAAATTGAGTGTGAAGTACTGGTTTTCCTCCCCATTTGTGTGTGTGTGTGCCATCTATAGACGATGTCGCGACGCCGATTGTTGTTTTTGAGATACTGCAATCTTCGGAAACTAGTTACCAAATTCAGGATCACTTTTTGAGCCACCGATTTATAGTTTAAATAGGCGTACAAGGAAGTCATGTGTTGTCTACATCAGATATTTTTTAGTTATAATACCTCAGATGTTCAATGGGTTTTCTAAAAGTTAGCTTACTTTTTGTTTAACTTGAGATTGATAGATGACTTCCATAATTGACTTTTGCCTCGACCTAGTTGATTATTAGCCTTTGGGCGCTTACATTGCCTTTAGATTCTTCCCCTCCGGCCTGGAATGGAAAGTTTCTGTAAGCATCAATCTCTCAATGGCTGAGCCCTCCAGCCAGTATTTCTCTATTGTCTCCAACCCGTCCTCGTTTCGGATGGAGGTTGTAAAGTCAATCAGACCTTTTATATAGTGAGCCAATTACTGCAGTCAAAAGGTCGCAACGTCCAACTATGATAGTGTAGTTTCGTCTTTAGGGCAAGTTACATGAAACAACCTACAGGCAAAGTTTGTAATAAAGATTAGTCCGGGACCTCCCTGCATAAAGTCGACTTATTAATACCCACCTAAACTTTTCGGAGAGCTGTCCGTATTGTGTCGAACAAAGAGTTTACAATAAAATATATTAAATTTTCTTTTTGAAGGCCAAAAATAGGCTAATTAATTAATTTTAAGATTTTGATCTGTCGGAGACGTCTATTAAGTTTTATTGAAAAATTTAAAACTCCTGATAGAATGAATATTTCTATTTATAGCATAAATTATTTTTTTTTTACTTTTAGTACTGGAAAGGAGTAGTGGTAGCCATTCCACTCCTAATTATTGGAACTGGGTTCAAGTCCGGCTGTTGCAGATTTATTTTCTATCAATCAGCCTTTCAATCTTAAATTAAAAAATTGTTTAACTCTTAGCAATGATGACATTCCATACATTTTTTCCTTCTATTCTTACAAAAAATAATGAAAAATGAGTTCATAACTATTAGAAAATATGAGCTAATATACTTTTGGTAGTTTTTTTGACATATACAATATTCCTCTACACATTGTAATGAAGACTAAGAGAAATTTATCCTTATGATGGAGAAACAACACCGAAACGCAGATACGGTTAGAAAAACGAAGTGGACGTAAGAAAAGAAATAAAAAATGTATGGGATGTCATCATTGTTAAGAGTTAATAAATAATTGTTTTTAGACTTCCTAAAGTGCTGTAATAGAAAAATAATTAAAAAATTGTAATAAACAATATGTCGAAATTGTAAAAAAAAAAATTTATTTATTTATAATAACTTTTAATGTTATAGAAAATATTTAAAGGTAAATTGAGGTTTAAACACATTATGTAAATAGAATTGTATTATCATATTTAACTATCGTAAAAATTATGATTTTATTATTTTGTTGATGTGACTTTAGATAATGCAGTGCCTAAAGGTTGGGAGAATGTCCCCGAATGATTTATTGAATAAAGTTGTTTGCATTGAAAGTAATGTTCAACAGTGATTTTATTGATCAACATTGGACTTCGGAAGACCCTCTTATTTCGCACCCATCCTCTATAAAGTGGGTACCTGGTTCTTTATTGAATTATGGTATAATTCTATTGAATTATGGTATAAATCAGGAGGTTGATTGTGGACGAGGAACTGTGGAGAAAGAGCTTGTCGTAATTGAAATGTGTGGGAATTTTGAAATGACCGGTCGATTCAGCTATTTTTTTGCTCGTGCCCTTACATCTTTTTTTTTCGATCGGAGAGGGCTCATTTATCTTATTTTTATTTATTATTTTACCTTATACAAGTTTCCAAACCAGCTTTGTTATACTGTCTAATGTTGGATCTCCGATTTCTGTATGGTTAGAATAAATCCTTACCGCATAGGTCTGGAGGGTGGACATGCCAGTGAAGTGGCCGATGAAGAAGGAAGCGACGACCAGTCCGAAAGGCCTGAGGAATGCCCTGTTGAGGTAGGGGGCCCAGGTGAACGGGGAGGCCTGCTTCTTCGGCCCGTGAAGGGTGTTCATCAGTTCATCCAGTTCTTCTTTGACGTTCTTCGGCGTCGTCCATCCGCGGAGCCATTGCAGGGCTTTCTCTGCTTCCTTCTCTCTCCCCATTGCTGGAAACAGAACAATTGATATTATATCTTAGGCCATCACAGGTGATCCATAACATGTTAGGCCATGATAATGGTCAAACTATTTTACCTACGTACTATCGTTATTAATATTAATGTATTAGTTAGATCTTGAAAATAAATAATGAGAAAAAAAAATGAGTAATTATTTTGGTGATGTAGACATAAAATGGGACGTGTGTTAATGATTGGAGTAGCTTAAATATCAAGGTAGATTCTTTTATAGTATTTAAAATAAATTAATTAGGGATTGATAAATTATTTGCCACTTCTATAAATTTGTTTTATTGAAAACTAGTTTCGAATATTATACATACATTCATCTTCAGTTCTAAAAACACACAAAAAATTCAAAAATAAGCAATTTAAAATATAGTTTGGTATTATTATACATATTAAATTAGATTAATATAAATCAGTATTATAAAACATTTATGAATTATGAATTTAATTAAGACAAGAAATCAAATACATGTTGGTACTCACCATGGTTTAAATGGATTATATCAAACAGAAAAGTTTGTACTGGTTTCTTCTCGCATTGAACAATGAACAATGAACAATGAACAAAAGTTAGGTAGGATGTTACCTAACATATTTTTTAATTTTTTGTGTGTTTGTAGAACTGAGGATGAATGTATAACATTCGAAACTAGTTTTCAATAAAACAATTTTATAGAAGTGGCAAATTTATCAATCCCTAATTAGATTGATCCTTCTATACCATCATGCGGATGTCAACTAAAATAAATTAAATTCAAGAAGAAATGGATAGAGGTTAAAGGTTATAGGTGCTTACTATTTATCCGTCGCAATATTACTTAGTTCGTATAAGGAGAACTGATAAATCTAAAATTAAAAATTTACGAAACTTTTATACTTTTTACTGTTCTTTACGAAGCGAAACGTGGCAACTTACTCCATGGGAAGAACCCCAAGCCTTTTCAAAATAAAATGCTTTGACCGAAAAAGTTTAAATAAGCTGGGAGATTTAAACGGAGATATAACGCGGAATCGCGTGATCCCCGTAATCCGGTAAATGCTTCATTCTTCGAAAATAGAGAGATTTTCTAACAATTTTCTTGTTACTTCGGATAGAACTTTTTTTTCTTATTTGTATTGATTTTATCTGCATCTCAGATATTGTTGTCAAAATATTCCATCGTAATCGTTTCTATAACGGAAGATAAATCAAAATATTTCAATTTTGGAAAGTGGAAGAGTGAGGTTTTTGTCCTTTTTCATTGTTTTCTGACGAGACCTTAAATTTAGAGCCTCCATATTTACACCACACCCAACACGATAAAGCCTGATGAACTACAATATAAATTCATCAATATTGCATTTGCTTTCTCTGTTCGATGAAGTGAGGGAGTGAGAATCACCAAACGCGCAGCACATTTTTTACTTAAAATCTCACAGTCACAGCATTTTAGTGGACATTTCTCTCAACATCGGTTAAAATTTGGGTTGGAAGGAACTGCTAACTGCCAACTGCTTTCCTCAGCCCTAGAAGACTGTGAGTTTACTTGGCGCTAAATTTTCGAAAAAGTGAGGGAGTGATCAACCAGGAGACAGTTAATTAATTTAAATAATTGTCAACGTAATTATTCTAAGACGAATTTGTTTTTCTTTTCTGAAAATGTTGAGCTTTTTTTCATACCCAATTTATTTTGATAACGATGTTAGGTTTTCTGGCTTCTGAACGAAGATAAAAATTCAAGTTATGGGACATGTAAGGGAGTGAGGAAGGATTCAAGTTAATTATTTCCAAATTCCGGGTTCGCTAAGCCTTTTGTTATTTAGGAATGAAAATAACAAACATTAAATAAGATTCTTATTCAAAACATTTTTCAACTCTACCTATCGCACTTGCGGTTATTGTCTTTTACTTAATATCACTTTTTTTAAATATATCATTTCGAAAACTCTGGTGATATTTTTATTTATTTATTTACCTTCTGGTTTATTATTTTCAATAACAGAACTTTGTAATCGATGAAGGAAAACATTTTTGAAACTCCCCTCAAAATTTGAGGTTTTACGTTTCAAGATACGTAGAATCCAAGTATCAAATAAAAAAAAAAAAAAATACGCCGTCCTCCACTTTTCTCCGAGATTACTGAACCGATTTCTTGAGATTCGGTACCAATGTCACAGGTCACCCCAAGCTGATCCTCGGGACTGGACACTACCATCCGTCTGTTGTTTTCAAAATGGGTCTGATTTTAGGGTTTTATTATATTCAAACGAAAGCTGATAAAATTCCCTACAATAGGGGAAAAAATCATTTAAACCGGACCAGTATTTGCTGAGATATAGCGTAATGAACTTCGTAGACTACTTCTTCGGCGCGGCTGGCTATCGTGGCCTTTGGCCTCCTGACTTATCAATTGGGCTTCTGACTTCCTCGTATCTCTCTGCTTTATCCTTCCTTGGATTATTTCTGCACTTCCTTTAGCTTCCTTAATGTTCCCTTTTTCTTTTCCTACTGAAGTGCACATCCAATATTTCATCTGTACAATTTTACCCACTGATTACATGTCCTAACCATCTCAGCCTACTTGCATTGACACAGTTCTTTCTTAACATTCCCAGTTCGGAACTCTCACAGGGATCATCTTGGGACAAGCTTCAAATTTCTTTTCCTTTGGTGCCTACTGCTTAATTTCTTTAACTTAGACAAACCAGATATTTTTGATATATTACTATTTGGAAATAATATACCATTGTATAGCAAGTTGCACCGTTTTTTTTTTTTTTACTTTCATTAACACATTGATAAGAAAGATATTGTAATCGGGTTGAATTTCCGATGTGCAGTTTTCAACGGTTCAGAACCTATTGAGACCAAACACGCATTTTCAGCAATTGTTCTGTCAGTCTGTGCTTTGATTATCTCCTGAATGGGTGGACCAATATATATTTTTTTCGTAGGGTTTTCTCCTTCGATGCCTGTGTAACAAATCGGATAACCTATGTGCAATAGCGGCGGTGCATTTGCCGAAAAACCTTTTTTTCTATGGACTGTATCGCCAAAACTGCTCTAAAGAATTTGATTTAAATTTTCAAATGGTAATTGAATCACAGAAAAAAAAAAAATCATCGAAATCGGACCGTTATTAGTAAAGATGCAGCAAATATTTTTTGCAAGGAAAGTCCTCTGAGTGGATCCAACAGATGTGGGGTCTAACGTCCTTCGGTACAATATGGATGGATTATCCTACAGCTCAGTTGACATCCGCATCATGGTATAGAGGGATCAATCTAATTTGGAATTGATAAATTATTTGCCACTTCTATAATTTTGTTTTTATTGAAAACTAGTTTCGAGTATTATACATTCATCTTCAGTTCTAAAAACACACACAAATTCAAAAATAAAATATCTGATGTGGACAACACAAGACTTCCTTGTAAACTATAAATCGGTGGCTCAAAAAGTGATCCTGAATTTGGTTACTAGTTTCCGAAGATCGCAGTATCTCAAAAACAACACTCTGCGTCGCGACACCCATCTATTGATACACACACATACAAATAGGGAGGAAAATCAGTATTTTACACTAAATCGTAACCCTTAAAACAAATAATAAAACTGTTTAGTTGGATTGGAAACCAAATTGCGTTTGTAACCTTTATTATAGAAACATATGATTTGTGTATTTAATTTAAATATAATTTTTGATGTAAGCTTATTATGACCTTCAAGTAAAGTACCCTATTCGGCTCACCAATTTTAACCAAAATATAGTAAATACATTCATATCGATATAAAAGTCCTATTTACCAAATTTGAGATGTTTTACATTATATTTTAATATAATTTTTGATGAAAATCTAATATGATCTACAAGTAAAGTACCGCTTCCAGTTTTCCAATTTAGACCAAAATCTAGTATGTTATTTAAATCAATGTATAAGGTATGAATACCAAATTTGAGAAGTATTTTAATATAATTTTTGATGGAAATCAATTATGACCTTCAAGTAAAGTACAACTTCCGGTGATTAAGCAGTGTCCAAAAAGGGAGGTTCACAACTAGATTTTAAACTATCTTAAATAGAAAATTTCAACTTTCTACGGCTAACCGTTTTTGAGTTATGCGTCTGTACGTACGTACAGACGCCACGACGAAACTAGTCAAAATGGATTCAGGGATGGTCAAAATGTATATTTCCGTTGAGATCTGAAAACCGAAAATTTTCACGATTACAATATTTTCTTTAATTCGTAAAAGGAAGTAACAATTCAAAATACAGTTGCTTACCAAGGTTTAAGTAGATTAATCATAAGTACTTTAAATCTACTTAAACCGTGGTAAGTACCAACAGGTATTTGATTTCTTGTCTTAATTAAATTCATAAATCTTTTATAATACTAATTTATATTAAATTTAAGTTAATATATATAATAGTACCAAACTGTATTTTGAATTGCTTATTTTTGAATTTGTGTGTGTTTTTTGAACTGAAGATGAATGTATAACATTCGAAACTAGTTTTAAATAAAAACAAAATTATAAAAGTGGCAAATAATTTATCAATCCCTAATTATCCTACAGGTCACCAACCAGAGTGAGAAAGTCGAGTTTCATCCGTGGATCCACCTTGAAAGAAATTTCTGCGCGCCTAGGTAGATTAGCCATAAGTAGATTAACCATAATTACTTTAAATCTACTTAAACCGTGGTGAGTACCAACAAGTATTTGATTTCTTGTCTTAATTAAATTCGTAATTCATAAATGTTTTATAATTCTAATTTATATTACATTTAATTTAATATATATAATAACATCAAACTGTATTTTGAATTGTTTATTTTTGAATTTGTGTGTGCTTTTGGAACTGAAGATGAATGTATAATATTCGAAACTAGTTTTAAATAAAAACAAAATTATAGAAGTGGCAAATCATTTATCAATCCCTAATTATCATACAGGTCACCAAGCAGTGAGAAGGTCGAGTTTCATCCGTGGATCCACCTTGAAAGAAATTTCAGCGCGCCTAGACTGGATTCGAACCTGCGCAGTTTGTGACTCGAGAATGCTAAAGTGAAGCCTTAAAAAGCTCATTCACCGCGGTCTCCAATCTAGATTTACATTGGGGCCTGTAGGTAAATTGGGGTGCATGAAAAAGGAAATGAGCTTAGAAGATGTATTCAATTTTCCGAGAGCAACCGGCTTTTATTTTCATTCGTTGGGTCAGAAACAACTGAAAGGAGTAATACTGTTTCAGGGCTTCCCCAAAATTAGTATTCTAGCCGCGAAATTTATTGCCCTACTTGAGTGGTTGTTTATCTTCTATCCGTTCTATTTACTTAGCCTATTCAATTTATCTATTTACTATCTGGAAATAAAGTTACACATAAAATCTGTTTTATTTAAAACTTGGCGTATTTGTTTAATCCACATCAAGGATAGAACCAATCAATGAAACCTATGTCAAAATGAGAGCCCTCTTAGTTAATTAAAACATATTAAAAGAACTTTTTAATATAAAAGCACATCCACAATGAAAGGGGTGCAACTAAAAAAAAATGTCTTTTTGTTTGAAGGAACATTAGACACTGGCTGTTGTACATATTAGCCTCCAGAGTATTTCCTTTAACACATGTTGTTGGTAGATGACCTATTGGTTTGGTCTGATATTTGAGGGATTGCTGCATTTCAAGATGATAGTGGAACAACTATTAAAATGTCTGACGTTAGAATTTTTTTTTTTGTAATTTTAATCATTAAAGGCATTGTTTATGTAATATAATTGAACATACTTTCGGAACTAAAAATTGTAAGAATCTCACTAGTATATTTTTGAAAGAGAAATTTTAATATATTTCATTAGGTTTTTCTTTTTTTTTTTTTATTATTTACTGATGGTTTGCTGTATGGTTAATGAAAAAGGAGATAGACAGGGTGACAGGGAATAACTGCATATTTTTATGAAATAGTGGGAACTATTTTAACTATAGCATTTGGAACTTCATAAATCAGTAAATTCAATGATTTACCTCTATTTTGTAAGTTATTCTTGATCAACATCTAAATCTTATTCTTCTTTATTTTTATTTTTGTAATATAATACAATATAATACAATTTTTTAATTTCTACTTAAAATAAAAAAAGTTATTACATGGACGCAAATCTTTATTCAGCCAAAAGCAGTGAAGAAAATTAAGCTGTCGAATTGATTGTAAATAACTTGCTAATCGTTATTAAGGATTCGAGATGCTTAGAGATAATCCTGTTAGAGGATTAATCGGAAAATGTGGTATTGATCTAGTGTCATTGCATTAACTTCTATCCAACCAGCTCAAGCAGCTGTTTGTTTCTCTTGTTTCTGACTTTTCTTCTTCTTTGTTATCTCTTCCGCTTGGAATTTATTTGATTTAACTTTTTCTATTTGTTTTCTTGTATTCCTCGAGCATAAATTGCTAGGCATTTCTTTCGTTAGCTGTCGCCATCCGATTGCTCTCCTTAACTTTTCTGACGTCAACTACATAAGACCATGGTATAATCTTGATCTGCCTACAGCTCCACATCCTTCTAAGTTTCTGTCAGTTGCCCATCTCTAGACCAAATTCCATGTTCTTTTGTTTCTTAAAATGAATAAAATTAACCGTGGCTGGGTGAACCTGAAGGTTCGATCCCGATAACACCAATGCTGCTTACGTACCTCCTTGCACTGACCACCGCCTTAACCTAAATCCGCAGCGTTATCCTTAATACAATCCTCCACTTAATGCTCGGACATTTCCCAATCGGGTCAGCGCTAAGGGTGTCGGTTTTTGTGAAAAAAACGGTTATCGATTATAGCTGTTATTTTACCTCCAATAATAACGATCGGTTTTAACTGATGCAAAAACCGATTTTTGCAAAAATAGCCCCATCAAAACATTTTATTTTTTTATGACGTCACAAATAACAGCTTCTGGAATTGTTACATATAACTAGTCATTGGCAAAACCCTTAATCCAAGTAAATTACACATTGATCTTCGAGAAATAACCTAAACAACCTTTAAATGTAAACAAATAGCTAAAACTCTGGAAATTACTGATTATGCTGCAACTTGCCTTATCTGTAGCGGTCGCCGCACTAGCGCCATTTGTGCTAACCAATTCCTTCGTATTCAGTTGTAAATTGGAATTATTACTGATTTAATTAGATATTATTTAAAATTATTAGTGCTTTCGACTTCTGGTGGTTTGAGAAAGCATATCGACATCACTAATAATTTTAAATAATATCAAATCAAAGCAGTAATAATTTTAATGATTTAAATAAATACGAATTCAACAATTGCATACAAAATAGTTATTTAGCACAAATATCGTTAGAGAGCGCTAGTGCGGCGAGCACTACTGTTAAGGCGTACCATTTTTTTTTTAAAGGGTGAAATTCGCATCCTGGATTAATTTTTTCTTGAACTATAGAGCTACTAGTATACCTGAGCGATAACTCTCTCATTAGACATCTATCTACCTTCTCCCTAATGCAGTCTAATTATAACCTAGTTATACTGTAGAAGCATTTTTGTTTGTATAATGTTAGAAAAAATATAATATTAGCATGAAAGTTTATTTAACAAACACATTTGATAAAGCAGCATAGTTTATAATGATCATGTTGAAGTAAGAGTTTACTTAATAAATGATTAGTAATCCCTTCAGTTTAACCGTTAAGCAATAAGACTCTGCTATACCATTTTCTATGTGTAGTATTCATATTTAACAGTGTTTAACGGTTAGACATGGGAAAGAATATATAATGTCCTCAATCATTCATAGAAACCTAAAAATATGAATTTAACAGATTAATTTATAACATTAAAAAGTTTTTGTATACAGGCTCAACTTTTTTTACAGGTATAAAGTTGCCATGACAACGGCACGAACGCAAGATGGCATATGGCCCGTGCGGACCTATACCCTGCGTTATCTCGAAAAAGGTAGGTTTTTGAGCTTTAAAACGCTGGGCCAATGGTCTCGATGCCCGCGTCAAAATCTTATCCCGTCTCGATCCGCCGACTCTCAGTCGTCAAATCTTTTAAACCTTCCAGTTTTTCCATCACATTTATTTAAGCTCTTGTAAGAATTTACGAAATAAAATTGTAATTCGTCACATTTCCGTGAAATTATCTTTCTTTTGATACCTCATTCATCAAAATCCATCGCTCCTGAGAGACGGAAAAGAGATGTGTACTACCGTAATAATATATAGTAGTGATAATTCAATTTTCAGCATTTGTTTTACATTTCAAAGTAGAAGTTAGTCTTTTCCTTTTTCTTTTTTAGGAAATTTATTTCAATCTATTTAAATCGATTTTTTTTATTACTAAAAATGACAAAAATTTTTATTCTCCGATTTTTTTTTTTTTTTTTTTAAAAACGAGATAAAAACCGATATTTCGATTACAAAAAAACGGTTATCGCTTATAACCGCCCGGATTCTAATGTATCTACGTATTCCTGTTACATCTCATCGTCACCATAAAAGCTGGCGTGGCAGGGTACCTTCCCCCTCTCCCTCCGTCTTGTTCTACTGTTTGCGCCAAAAGGTTCCTAAAGGTGACTAAACCCGTTAGTTTCTACATAATCTTTAGATCTTTCATGGCTTTATATAATTTCCCTCTAGCCACACTGAGATATCATGGCTACCTTAAAATCAAGGAAAATATGCTGTTGAACCATTAATATATTCAAGGCTCTTCTTAAGGTTATTACTCGCTCAAAAATATAAATATATCACCGAAATCGTCCCCGCCTCTGCTACTGACCATACATTTTGTTTTATTCCTACTCATTTATTTGACTTGATATTTTCCGTATTTTCACCCAATACCTAATAAATCATGAGCATACAGAAACACGGTTGCTGTTTTGTTTTTAGCCTTTAAGAAATCGTTTGTAATTCATTGATTTATAAATGAATAATAGTAAAAATGACTCCTCCGTCTACGAGATTTGCTGTAACTCATCTACGAAAATTGTAATCCACTTAGGCTTGATTACATAAAGGTAAAACTGCCTCGATTCTATTGGCCTGAGCTTCCTGCAATTGAAGTTGGTTGTGTAAGTTACGTTAAGCCTTTTTGAGCCCAAGTGCCTCTCAAGGCACCTCTTCATTTAATGTTATCTCAGTGCGTAACATTAAATGAAGCAAAGAGAAATGGTGCTCTGAGAGGTACTTTGGGATAAAAAGGGTTAAGTAGATTGGTTCAGTAATGTAAATATTTGTCTACATTTATATGTTTGTTCAATGATGGGAAATAACACACGCCTAGGATCGTATTAATATTTTGCTCGTTTCTGATCTCCCCTTCTCCCTCCCACCGTTACATCAATATCACTAAAATCATCACCGTTTCTACTACTAAACATATATTATATTTTTCCGTATTAATTTTTCGTACCTTCACCTAACATTACCAAACGATCAACACTCGCTAGCACGGGTTTTATTTACTTAAGGGATTCGTAAAGATAAATTTCCAATTTTTATTTCTTTCTTGAAAAAACATTTTTAGTTGAGAATGATTTGGGGCAAGCAACCCATCTTCAGGTCTCTGCAGACCAAATTTTATATATGGATATCGTAATAAGCAAGGAAAGGTGATTATGAAATCCTATTATTGCATACTGTATATCATAATTATTACATTCATTTATAAATTGTAATTATAATTAAAGGATAATGAGATATGCTTGTGATGATTAACTTATCAATTATACATTGATGCATTACAGAAGAGACCTGAAGATGAAATCGTTCTCAGCTAAAACTGTATTTTCAGTTTGAAATTACAATTTTTAAAATTGAAAAATAATTAAAAAATGACAACAGGTATGGGTACAAAGTTCATTGAATTGCGTTCAATGATATTACAGATTATGTGACAAAGATGGAAAAGGAAAGTTACTCTCCAAATATTTTTTTAATAATGAAACCTATAATTTAAAGGTAAAAAAACATTATTTAAAATAGTAACTAAATATATTGTAAATTAAGATATTAATATTTGTGTAATTAATAGTTGATGTTGTATTGTAGAAAGCATATATCCTGATGACGAAGAATACTTCGAAACGTCGTGACCTTGTTATAAAAATGTTTTTTTTTTTTAAATATAAAGTTATAGATCAAAGGGAAAGTGTCATTCACAAATTAATTTATTATAATGTATTAACTTTCCTATAAATTTATCTTCAATAATCTTTTAAGAAATTATTAATCTTGCTTTGAAATCAACAAATTAGGGTTTAATTTAATTTTTAGCCTTTCAAAATCTGTTTTAATTATTTGTGTATATTCATAAAATTTGTGAGCATGGTACACGTTATCTATGTAGCTTGAAACTAAGTTCTGTGAAACTCTGATACTTAACTAGATCAAAGGGCTTATTTACAGAACCGTTAACTTGTTTTAAGTCTATTAGTTTCAACCTCATGCAGCCAGAGTCTCGTATGTGAGTAAGTTAGCTTAATTAGCTAGGTTCGGCTATGCAAATTTTCAGTCTTCTTTATATGTTTGCCTAATGATTGTAGCACACTCCTAATTAATATTTTGTTGGTTCCCGTTCACCCGCTGCACCCGCCCCACAATTTACCTCCTCCCCTGGGATGAGACGATCGTTTATTATAATGATTCATGGGATCAAATCCAGCTATCCCGACTCCTCATCTTATTCACCGACCAGACCGCAACAGTTCTCCGGGTGGGAAGGGAATGAAGAGAAATGACTGGTGGTGGAGCCGATGATAAACTGCGTTTGGGCCGCCACAGGCTCTTCTACCCCGAATAATATTCACATAACAGTATATGGCAGTTAATTCCATAACAATACAGAGGGGGTGTGCGCGTCCCTCCTTCCCTAAAGAATTCAAAAATTTTAATTTTGGTAATTATTGTACATTATATTCTCAGTTGACATCCACATGATGGTGTAGAAGGATCAATCTAATTAGGGATATAAAAATCAATATAAATCAATATTATAAAACATTTATGAATTATGAATTTAATTAAGACAAGAAATCAAATACATGTTGGTACTCACCAAGGCTTAAATGGATTATATCAAACAGAAGAAACCAATGCGAGAAGAAACCAGTACAAACTTTTCTGTTTGATATAATCCATTTAAACTTTGGTGAGTACCAACATGTATTTGATTTCTTGTCTTAATTAAATTCATAATTCATAAATGTTTTATAATACTGATTTATATTACATCTAATTTAATATGTATAATAATACCAAACTATTCTTTTGAATTGCTTATTTTTGAATTTTTTGTGTTTTTAGAACTGAGGATGAATGTATAACATTTGAAACTACTTTTCAATAAAACAAATTTATAGAAGTGGCAAATAATTTATCAATCTCTAACTTTTCATACGCATTCATATATCGGAGATACAAGCAATAACAGCATTGCAAGTAGCAGCACTGATAACGAAAGTGAATCAGGCATTTCACTATAATTTATGTATACATGTTTAATTTTAGTAATATTCTCCTTAATAATTAATAATTTTATACAATAGGAGTAATGCATCTTAGTTGAATTATTCATTTTTTCCTATAGAAAGATAAAAACCTAAAATTTTCAGGTTTAAATTCCACTTGAACTCGAACAACTTTCTTTGGAGTTTTCTTCTTGACAGACTTTGTTGGCCGTGGTTTGAATTTCATTCAAAACAGTAGGATTCCTGTCTTTATTGGCCTTAGGTGTAAAAAATAAAGAGACTAAATCAAATAAAGAATCTTATAAAGAGTTTCTTTTTTTTTCGACCCTCAACCTCTCTCCGAAGATAATTTCCTGAGCTCATCGTTCTAGGACAGTCACCATACCTCAGAGCCTTCAATATCTGTTTATCTTAAGCTGTATACCTCGTCAAATTTCTACGAATTAGTTTGTAATGAGCTTCAGATATACACTCCGTGCTTAAAATAGGCATCTATTGAACATTCAGTAATTTCTGCGGGAACATTTGATAAGGTGTATTCCTTATTCTCATCGAAAAGACAGGCCATCCACTTCAGTTATCTCCAGCGGCGCCTAGAATCCTTTCATGGCTGATGGAATTTATGTATATGTGTGTAAATATACATATATATATACATATGCATATATATATATATATATATATATATATATATATATATATATATATATATATATATATATATATATATATACATATATATATTCTGCCTTTATATGTTTGTGCTCGCAAAATTGGGAAAGTAGTCGGTCGATTTTGATGCGGTTTTCACTATTATTTAGGGAATTTCTTCCGGAACGTTCATTTTCGAAATGCTCCCTTTAGGAGAGAAGTTGGGAAAAATTATTAAATAAAATAGGTAATTTGTTTTATCGTTGTCATGAAAACTTGGATGTCATGCATTTGGTAATGTATGGAAGTTCACTACAAAAACATTTTAAAAGATTTAATTATCGTGTGAAAGCGTCATTTGTTAATAAAATCGAAGATTGAGTGAAAAATATCTCACGTGGAACACACATGAATTCCTTGTACTCGTATTAAACTGTTAATCGGTGGCTCAAAAATTCATGAATTTGATTACTAGTATGTTATAAAAAGGTTGCACTCGTACGGAGGTAGGTAGATGTCCGTTGTAGATTTTGTAGAAACGCGCAGATTTTTATCATCTTAACAATTTTTATGACCTTAAATTAAGGCTAAGCAAATAAATATCATCTTTTGTATTCTTTCCTAGTGATTAAAACCATCCACGGGCCATCCCACTCGTATGAAATAAAATTTTCCGTCAAATTAATTCTTTCGGCAAAGAAAGATTAAAGGCGGGAAACTTCTCTTTAGGCGGGAACACCTCTTTCGCAACACAGTTAGCGTCTACTGTCTAGAAACCTAAGCATAAGAATTTACAAAATTCTATTCTACGGTTATTTACGACTGATTGTGATAAGGAAGAACCAGCGGCTTAGGTTTTTTTTGTTTTTTTTTTTTTTTACAATTATTATGAGTATTGCATAGAATATTTGGATTGCTATACAACGCTATAGTAGTCCGGGAGCTGTCTGATTTAAAGATAATTTTTGTTCGTCTTGACCGAATGCACTCTCATAATAGACTGGAAATATGAAGCTCTGCCACCCTAGATCGGGTGCAATCAAATTTTATAGGTCAACGACTTCGTCATTTTCGTTACTTTTTTAAAATTTAAGTCAGTAAATCGCTCCCAAATTTTAGATAAAATTTTGAAATGGCCAATTTTAAAAAACGTTAAATTTCCAGTAAGTTTTATATTTAGTATTTTTTTTTTTTAATTCGGAACAGCTACTGAGATACGGGGCCGTACAAATCTGCAAAATGTCAAGAAAACGCAAAAAGTCGAATATTCAGAAGTTTCGCCTTAATAACTTTTTTTTAGTGCAAAATGCATAATAACCAATCTTGTAGTGGATTAAAAAATTCTACAAAATTCATACAAAATATTTCTAATTACTCCCATCAGACGTCAATAAATAATGAAATTACAGCTTTAAGTTTTATCGGTGTTGAACTTCCGTATTACGCCAAGCCTTTTTATTTATTTATACACTTCTTTCGCTGACTGTAGTTAAAGTTATTGATGTTTCGCTTTAATTTTTCAATTACCTAATTATTATTAGAGATTACTTAAAATAGAAATAGAAAATAGAAAATAAATAGAAATAGATTAGATTTCGCTGATTAATGATGGTACATTGACCAATCGATACTCTTCGCCTATTACCTTATCGATTCTCGTTAAATTATTCATCATATTGAAAGTGGCGAATCTAGAAGAATGGCGACAAGGGTTCTACACAAATAATCTCCATAGTAACCAACAAAGACGACAAAACAACCGGAAGGCATTAAAATGGCCAGTTGTATACAGTGTCACTTATCTTTGAGAAATGCTTGTCATTAACAACTTTATTGATACAGGAAAAATAAATAAGTAATACATGAATTAGAAATTATTTTTTCAAGAAATTAACTTTTTTTAAAAAATCCTTTCACCGGAAATACTTAATACCCGAGCGGCAATCTGGTGTATATGAAGTGTGTGCACACAAGGCGATCATAGCAGAAAGTACCCCTAAAAGCGCGCACTCAGGCCCCTCTCTACTTTCTGGCCCATTCTAGGGGACTCCCTGCACCACCTATGCGGGTAGCGTCTGTCAGAATTTGTTCCATTTCCGTTGAATTACTCAATCTTATATCAAAATTTTCTATTTCATTTTACTACCTTCTATAAAGTAATGCTTCTTACATAAAGCTATGCGGATCACGTGCTCAAATGGAATAGCTGCCACTAATTGAGAATGAAATGGGTATGGATATCAAAAAGAATCAGCGCTGATCCGACGGGTAGTCATCCTAGGGTTCGACCGAAACGTATACGGGAGGATTTTATGAAATTCAGTTAAGGGAGATTAGCAGGCATGGAATGTTAGTTAATGTTATCGGCGTCGAATCTTCGGGCCCGCTTAGACCTTGCATTTATTTATACACTCTTTCCTTTCATGAAGTTAAAGTTATTGACGTATCGATTTAATGATTCAATAAACTGTTATCAAAATAAAGTATCCTCAAAATAGAAATACTTAACCGATTTGATCTCGCCGATTGGTTACGATGCATTGGCCAATCCATGCTTTGCGCCATTTTGTAACATACTCTCATTGTTACATTGATAAAATGATTTTAAGTTCATCAATTATAAATCTCATTTTTAAAAAAATTACTTACAATTACATTTTACAATAGCTTATAGCTTAAATAATAATATAATTGTTTTCAATAATAAACCTTTGTAATCGACCAAGAAAAAAAAAATCTAACTCTCCCTTAAAATTCGAGGTTTTTCTTTTCAATATATGTAAAATCAAAAACATTAATAAAAAAAAAAAAATCTGTCCGTGCGCGTCCGCAGCGTTTCTCCGAGACTAGGTACTGGACCGATTTTTTTTATGTTTGGCTCCATGGTCACAGGCCATCCCAGGATGATCCTCGGAACTCGGCATTACCGTCGTCCGTCCTTTTGTTTCAAATAGAAGTCCGATCAGAGGTTTGTTACATCCATAACTCGACCATTTATAAATTTGTAGGATAAACATACAGTGTTTTCGACGTATAAATGTTGTGTTATAATCTGCAACGTTTTAATTCGTCGGCGTTCTAGCAAAAGTCGCTAAGTCCAGTTAGTGAAATTTGTATTTGTTTCGATTTCTCCCTCATAAAAATATAACATACATGGACTAGATCAACTTATCCATCAAATTACAGCTAATTAAGACTTAAATAACTTTTTATGTTGGTCTGGTGAAAATATATGGTTCGCTAAGCGAAAAAATGAACCGTGAATGTAAAATGTGAATTTATTACAATTTTCGAATTATGCTATTGACTTTTTCTTGAAAGCCGAAGATTTCTTCTCATAAAATAATTTTTTCTCAATATTTTTTAGTTTTTTAATTATATACATTTTTTTTTATTTCCCTTGTGTTCCCCTTGTTATATCCTTTTTTTTTCTTTTGTCGTGGTTCAAAATATATTTATCCAGAAACATGGCTCCAGATATCGTACGTATCTGTGTAATTATCCAGTCTGGACTTTGTCATCTTTAATTAACCAGTTAATGTTGCCATAATTTATTTTTTATTAAATATTATTATAATTATAATTTATTTTAATGAATTATTGCTATAATAATTTTTATGATATCTGTGTAATGAATACCTAAACGTTTAGCATAAATTATGAAATTAAATATCTTTTATATATTTTCTAATGTATATTGCTTTTAGTATCTTCCTGTTTTGTTTTTGGTTTAATACTTTCTATTTCTAATAAATTTCTTTAATTTTGTATTTACATTTTTACTTCCTTGTACCAAGTAAAGGAAGTATTGTAATCGCGAAAATTGTCGAATTTCAGATTTCGACGGAAATATCCATTTTGACCATCCCTGAATCCATTTTGACTAGTTTCGTCGTGGCGTCTGTACGTACGTTCATACGTTCGTATTTCGCATAACTCAAAAACGGTTAGCTGTAGAAAGTTACAATTTTGTATTTAGGATTGTTGTAAAATCTAGTTGTGAACCTTTCTTTTTGGTCACTGCATGATCACCGGAAGTGGTACTTTACTTGAAGGTCATAATTGATTTCCATCAAAAATTATATTAAAATATTATACAAAGCTTCTCAAATTTAGTATTTATCATTTATATATTGATTTAAATGGCATACTAGATTTTGGTTTACATTGGAAAACCGGAAGCGGTACTTTACTTGAAGGTCATATTAGACTTTCATCAAAAATTATATTAAAGTATAATGTAAAACATCTCAAATTTGGTAAATAGGACTTTTATATCGATATAAATGTATTTAATAGATTTTGGTTAAAATTCGTGAGCCGAAAAGGGTACTTTACTTGAAGGTCATAATAAGCTTACATCAAAAATTATATTTAAATTAAAAGAGAAATCATATGTTTCAGTAATAAAGGTTACTAACGCAATTTGGTTTCTAATCCAATAAAATATTTTTATTACTTATTTTAAGTGTTAAAATAGAATGTAAAATACTGGTTTTCCTCCCCATTTTTTATTGTTTTATTGTTGTCACGGAACATGGAGAAATATCTTGGAAACTACTTACCTACTGAAGGAAAACGACATATAATAACGGAACGAGACCTCCAGTAACAAGAGTGTGTGGTTTTGTGTGTATGTGTCAATAGATGGATGTCGGGACGCCGAATGTCAATTATCGGAGAAACTAGTAACCAAATTCAGTATCACTTTTTAAGCCACGGATTTATAATTTAATAGGCGTACAAGGAAGTCATGTGTTGTCCACATCAGATATTTTTCTCTAATTTTTATTGATTTATTTTGCATTTATTTAATTATCTATTGAAATAAAGTTGCATTTTCAATATTAGATGCGACATAAACACATGTACATATATATGCAACATGCAGTAAATATAGTTAAATGTTCAAGACATTAAATAATCAAGGCGTTGGCTGTACTTATAGTGTAGTGTTTGCTCAGTCAGCTATTCTGCATCCGTCATTTTTCCAATTGACTGTCACCAGCTCAGCTGTCATTGTGTAGACAACTATCGCACTGTCACACTGTCACCAACTCAGCTGTCATTACGTAGACAACGATCGCACTGCCACACTGTCACGCTGTGGTTACATTACTGCCACCGTATAGACGAAGCTTAGAGAAAAAATGTAAAAAGGATGGAGATAAAGCTATATAAATTTTAGGTGAAAATTAATTTATGTTTGTTTATTAAGAAATATTAATAACTTATTGAAAACTGTAACCGTAGTTAGTTCTGAAGATGAGATATCTACTCCTAATCCTAAAAAGTCAAGAATATATTCATATAGCAAAATTTATTAGATTCTACAACGACCTTCTTAATATTATGCATATTCTATTACTTGCTATCTGACCGATCTATCACATTAAGGATATCTTTGTTCTTCATTTTTCCTGTTTTATAAAAATATTTTTTAGCCAACTTTTTTATTCATCTCTTTTTTTCTCCTGGACAAAATTTATTTTCCTTTATACCAGAGATACGATTTTGTAATCGCATCAAGCCGGCCTCAAAAGTTCTTTATAATCGAGTTTATTTTTTCACCTGAGCAGTGCTTGCTTTTAAAGGAAAGGTCGAGCTTTCTTTTGAGGCTGTAATGAAGGGCTAAATCCCTTTACCTTTATCTCTGTATTTATCTCAGCCAATAATCTTAAACATCGTTAGCCAATTCTTTCTAAAATAAATTTATAAAATGGAATTTGCTTATAATCGATTAATGTCACCTTATTTATTTATTAATTCGATGCCCAATTCCACTCAAGGAAAAAAAATATATATTTGTTTATGGATTTTAGTATCACATTTATTTTTTATTATGTTTAACATTAATTATAAATCAAGCTATAAAATAAAGAGTATTGTAGAGAAGTATAATAAGGCATGTGGCATTGATACATCAAAATACATTTAGCATTTCTATATGATGATAATAGTCACTAAAAGCTACAACTAATAATCAGTAATTAATACTATATATAATAATAACTTGACTATAATTAATAACGTCAGTATAAATTGACTATATATACTTATTGAATTTAACTATTTGAAACTATTGGTTGAAATAGTTATTTTGTGAATAAAATCGGAGGGTAAGAAAAAAAATGTGTGAAAACGTGAACTTATTTCAGTGTTACAATTACATTCTTTGAGGGATGTTTCTCTCATGGACAATTGTATGTAGGGTTCTCCAGAACTGGAAATCCTAACAATCAAATCATTTTGATACCAACGGAAAATAAAATACGAAATATAACTTATTTAGAATTTCTATAAATTTATTTTTTTACTTAAGAAAATGCAATAACTGCACCGTCAATAAATGCCGATCACTGCAAGAATGTGGATTGAATTTGGAGTATCCACGTTTTTCTCATGGAAAATTATACGTTGCATGTTCCCGTGTTGGAAAACCAAGGGATTTGTTTGAAAATATGCCAAATAGAATCACCAAAAACGAACATTGTACACAAGCACATTGTACACATAGGATAGTTCATTTCAATTATATCCAAGAGCATTTCAATGAACTTAAAATTGAAAAAAAGAGTAATTACAATTTATGTGATCTAAAATTAAAAAAAAAAATTCTCTCTCTCGCTCTCTCCCCCTCTCACTCCCTCTCTCCCTCGTTCACGCTCTCTCTCTCTCACTCTCTCTCTGTCTCTCTCTCACTATCTCTCACTCACTCACTCTCTCTCACTTTCTACAATGATATACTACCTGCCAGCCAGTGCGGACTCTCCGGCACGAAGAGAAGACTGATGAAGGACAGGATGGGGAATGTGATGTTGAGGAGCGCAGCCTGCCTCCAGGGTAGTAGCGTGCCGAAGAGGAACTGGAGCGACACCCCGAGCAGCGAGGACAGGACCGAAGTGGAAGCGAGGGTGCCGCGCCACCGAGCCTCGCACACTTCAGCCACGTAGGTCAGGATCTGAAAAGAAATAAAAACAAGTGTTTTAATTAATATATATGTGGTTATAATGGCCCATTGGCCCATTATCAGCATCGCATCGTCGGGTTCATTAACCCGACGATGCGATGCTGATAAGTCCAACGAATTTAGCTTTATAACTGAAGCCATTCAAACCCATATCTCCATGATTAGACCTAACACAGTCCTCTCAATTACGTTTCGGTCGATCCACTCTCAATGAGTGGGTACCTAAACATATTTGTAACTATAATATAACAATTTGGTGGGTAAACCGACATTCCTACGTCCAGATTCGCATATCCAGCTATAGGTAACTAGTTATTTTTCGTTACGATCTGTGTATCATGCGTTTTTGATATCAACTTGAAGGGTGCACTCAGCCTCTTTAAAAGTGAGGAATAATCTCGACTACTTACAAATTCACCGAATTCTTCCGTTACTATTAAAATATGACAGAAAATTTACTTATGTTTTTATTGATTAATGATTATTAGAAGGACACATCCCAATACTAAAAAGAAAGCCCGCAGAACTAATTACCTGCTGGTAATTTTTTTTTTTTTTAATGCTTATAAATTACAAGGTGACCCGGCAATGCTTCGCTATTGCTGGATTTCAGTATATATCGAATTCGTTGTTTGTAAAACGTTTAAGAACCCAAAATTCGAGATTCAGGTTTCAATTTATTAAGGGACATAAATACCACCCCTATCGATTTTCACTCACATAATCGAGAAAAAAAAATTGGAAATCGTTTAAAGATCTACAATTGATGACGTAAGTACCTATACTGACGACTCTCAGACCTCACGGTGGCCTTAATCAGTGTTAGAAGTCTTAAAATTATAGATTTTTTGCTACCATAGCAAACCCTTACTCTACACGATAGAGAATAAAATTTAAAATATATATATATATATATATATATATATATATATATATATATATATATATATATATATATATATATATATATTGATATTTGGATAAAAAGTGATTTTGAATAAAGTTTTCTAAAACCTTTTTCAAAAAAACGACTTATATATAATGATTAAATTAACCCAAATAAAAGTTTGATAAAAATTATTGTGTGTACGAGTATAATGCAGTAAAATTCGAATTAATTGAAGTTCAAAACAAAACAGAATTAGTTCACCCGTTCAAAAGATAATCGTGTCAGAGACAGGCCAATCGACAAAAATATGTTTTGTTTTTTTTTTACTCAGAGGGGGAAGGGGCTCTGCAAAGCGAACAACTGTTGAAAAAAACAAACCCAACATTTGACCCGATTACGATATTACGCAGCGCGCTTCTGTTATGTTGTTCCTCCGACCCGCTGCGGTAGAAAAAGAAAAACATTGGTAAAATATTCAAAACGCTTTATCTTCGCTAATAATGGCCTGATTTCAATGATATTTTTCTTGTTTTGTAGAGAATTTTATTATCTTTCAAATAAGCATCTGTATAATCAACGAAAAATTTATTCTTTTAGATTTATGCTCAATTATAATATAGAAGTGATTTTTTGGCTCTTGTGCAGCCGCAATATCGATATCGTTAAATTTTGTTATTACAAAACCATCTAGGAACCATTAAAGTGATATAGTTAATATTTGGTAAAGATTGGTTCTGTAGTTTTCGCGATTAGATCTTACAAACGAAAAGAGGGTTGTCCTTTTATGTAATACATAGCCTTTACTATTCTTAGTTATTCTGTTATTGCATAGAAATAGAGGAAGCCACCAGGAAGAAAGGCTGGGGGATCCGAGGAGGATTTGGTCCGGCTAGGCGTTCGAAGATGGAGGAGCAAGAAGTAGAAGTCCATTGTCGATAAGGCCTTGGTTCTCAGAGGATTTTAGAGTCGGGTAATAATAATAATTAAAAAGATAATCTAGCTTCTATCCTTTGTATCTTGGCTTATACCGAGACTCGTCGTGTTTGAAATTGTTTATAACTGGCACCTTAATAAAATAAATAATCAAGTTTCGGTATGCGATTGGATGTTTTCGATCCAGGTGCTGTCTCCAGTTGATGCGTGTTTCTAGGCTGCTATATTATATATATATATATATATATATATATATATATATATATATATATATATATATATATATATATATATATATATATATATATATTTGTTCTCCGTATGTGTAATCTTGTTAGGGATTGATAAATTATTTGCCACTTCTATAAATTTGTTTTATTGAAAACTAGTTTCGAATGTTATACATTCATCTTCAGTTCTAAAAACACACAAAAAATTCAAAAATAAGCAATTCAAAATATAGTTTGGTATTATTATACGTATTAAATTAGATCTAATATAAATCAGTATTATAAAACATTTATGAATTATGAATTTAATTAAGACAAGAAATCAAATGCATGTTGGTACTCACCAAGGTTTAAATGGATTATTATTTATATTTGATGTAATCCATTTAAACCTTGGTGAGTACCAACATGCATTTGATGACGCTTGATGTTATAGAAGAATCAATCTAATCAGGAATTGATAAATTATTTGCAACTTTTCCAGTCTTTGCTCTTTTAGATTAGGAAAATAAAATACTAAACTTAACGTTGGCCGTTAATGATACGTCAGTGTTTATTTATTTGTTTAGTAATTTTTGAGTTGACGTTTCATTGTTTTATTCTTTAAACATTGATTTAGACAATTAAATGCTTTTATTTTTCCTCAGTGGAGCGGGTTCGTTCACATCGGGCGGGATGGACGTGAGCTATGTAGCATTATCTTGGATACAGTCGGAGAGGTGACGGTTGAAGACAAGACGATTCGAAACAGTAAATAGTTTGAGGCAGTTCCGATAGAAAAAGGGCTTACGCCCCCTCCTCAAGGCACCTCAGCCGGATCCTGTTTGCGGTAGGAAATTGCAAACGAGCGCTTTCGCCTTTCATCTTAGGTTCCTCAATAGCTTTCCACTTCACTATTCTACATATTCACCATTACCAGATCACAAGGCATGCTTTAGTTTTTCTTCCCTCCTTTGTTTTTCTCGCTACCTCTTCCCCCCTCCAAAAAAAAAATAAGAATAAAAATTGAGATTTCACTTGAAACCAAGTCCTGAATTGGAGTGCATCAAGGAACGATATATTCACGATTCTATTACTATTTAGTTTTTATTTATTATAAAGTAAATTTATTCTTTGCATCAATTCTTCGGTTATATTTGTTCTGGTGCCGGAGCATAGAAGGTCGTTTATTTTTTCTTCCCATCCTTTTTCCACCAATAATGAAATTTTATTAGATTTGCTTAATAGACCCACATATTTTATTTTATTATATTCGATGCTATAGTTTGGCGAATGAATAAGCTGATGAAGCACCCCATTTATCTCGATGTCTCGAAACAACGTCAATTAGAGTTATCAATATTGCTCCTCTACAAAGCTTCTTGAAAAAAAAAAATTAAAATTAGAACAAGGAAACACGAATGCAAGTATCCGAATCTTCAATTTATGATAGCGGAGGGTATGTATATTTCTAGAAAGGCAAAACACCTAATGATAGAAAAATCTCTACGACAACCGATAAACGTCTACCAAGTAAGTCTGTATAGCTTCCTCACCATTGGGTACATAATTACATATATTTCAAGGCATTCATATGTCGTTTGAGAATAGAATTGTTATCACTTAGGTATATATATATATATATATGTGTGTGTGTGTGTGTGTGTGTGTGTCTTCGGCACTTCGAGACGGGCCCATGTGTCCCACCTTTACATCTCTCTCCTATTTCCATCGTCTTACAACATCTACATCCTCCTACAATTTAAATCCTCAGTCCACGCACTGGAAACAAGATCTCGCCTTTCTGACCTCCATATCCCCTCCCACAGAACCAAAACATTCGAACGCTCCTTCCTCGCCCGCTCCTCTACCCTTTGGAATTCCTTTCCTTCTAATATCCGCCATGCTTCTTCTCTATCCTCATTCAAATCTCTCCTTTTTCAATATCTTCTTTCTCTCCAAAATGATGCTCTCTAATTGCGAAATTTCAGTTTACAATTAACATCTGGATAAGAAGTGAATAATAGTTTTTAATGTACTAACTTCAACTTTGCTAATCAATTCATTATTTTTGTATTTTTCATTTTCTCTCTTTTTCTTTTCTTTTTCTTGTTTTTTTTTCTCTTTGTTTTTTTTTTGTTCAAATTAATTATATTTTTCGAGAAAAGAACTTATTTTATTTGCTTATTTATTTTATTGAAAATATTGTAAACATTAACTGATCTGTAATTTGTAGTCTAATGGCCAGATAATGTTTCTGTTTTATTTGTTCATTCATGTTATTCTTAAGAGACCTGGTCCCAGAATGAAGTTCTTTTGTCTATCTATCGATCTATATCCTTACAATATCTAAAAATGCCATCGAAATCGGATGAAGGGTAGGCGGTGTTGCATCCTCACATGGATTTGACTACAGACAGACAGACTGACAGACACGATATCGAATTTGTTCATTGATGCCTGAAACACGAGTGAAAATTTTTGATTCTGATGAAATTTTTTTTTTCTTTTCTGCATGAATGCAAAGTTTCCTTCCCTACCTACGGTAATGAGAAAATAAAATTTAATTTAATTAGATTTTAGGGAAAATTAACAAATTTTATAATAGCTTAATATGAAAATGTTGTCATAGACTTTATAGAATTGAGGTTACTAAATATTAATAATTAAATATATTTATATTATTTATTAAAAATACTTAATCATCAATATTATAAATATTAGTTTATATATCGTTTATATATATTAGTTTCTATCGTCGCTTAGTGAAAATTCGTGACTTTTAATCCTGTCAATCTTATGCACTCAGATTCCAGTGGAGGAAGAGAAGCTCTGGGATTTCTTATATTCATAGTTTACCCTTCACATTTTGGAGGAGGAACGGATTCAGGGGTCTTAAGTCCTTGATTTAAATATTGTAAATAAGTATGGCTGGATTTATTATGTTTAACCTTTAATTTCATTTGTATTTTTTTCTTTATTTATTTTACTATTATTTTTATTTTTTACTTTTACTCTGTAGCTATGATGGTATGAATACATATATATATATATATATATATATATATATATATATATATATATATATATATATAAAATATTTCAACAAAAAGTAAAATCAATTGAAAAACAGAAGAAAAAAAAATCCGTGAGCAGGAGAACACCTTCATTAAAGTCATATTTTCGTATTTTTTTTTTTAAAGTCGTGTTAAAAAAAATAATATAAAAACGGGAGAGTAAGAAAAAATTGAGACCCACAAAATAGTTCCCTAACATACTGAAATTTACGCGTACTTTTATTATATGGTTCTGCCTCTCCGCTGACCTTCGATACAGAAAGTCCTGCATGAAGAATTTCAGCTCATTTGAACCAAAGGGGGCCGCTGGAGGTGCTCAACTGTAGTCAACTGATATATATATATATATATATATATATATATATATATATATATATATATATATATATATATATATATATATATATATATATATATCAGACATCTCCAAATCTTCCATAATCATGCTCTAGGGATAAAGAAACAGATAAAAAAGGCAGTCCCGCCGCTCACCGGCGACCTTCGACCCACTACAATAGTCTATTTTTTCGGGGAAAATACGACTAAAAACGAATACAAAGCCATTGGTTGCACAATAGTTTATTAAACGTTTTAAAAAATATCTTCGTTGGTATTTTTAGGAATTCAAGAGGATGAAAAAATTATTCATCCGAAAATTTTTACAAGTAAGTGGTTGTTTATTTATAGAAGATATTAGTCAATCAAAGTTCCCTTTACATCTGTCTTTTTTCATAAACATTTTTCGTTTAAGTATTTCTTCTTGTATCGCTAATATAAATTTATTTTTAAGAAATGTTTTGAAATCCGGAAGTTATAAACGTTATTAAAATTAGTATGCACTGAGAGCATTATTATGTTTGGCCAATTTTTTTTTTTTTTTAATACAACTAATTATTTTATTTGAAGCCTAATTTTTAAATTTTACAAATATTGAAATTTTTTTATAAATATTGAAAAAATAGGTTTTTTTTTTTAAATTCTCAATTTTTTAAAGTTATTTACCCTCGCAACTCGTTTAAAATAGATCAAAGTAAAACGAAAGAGAAGATAAAATAATTAATAAATAAGCTTTTGACAAAACTAAAATGAAAGGCTACCAAAACATTTTTACGTAAAAGCTTTACAATAAATAGCTTTACTTAGAACCCAGAGTTTTTCCTCTAGTTTGTTTAAGAAAAATTCCTTTTCTACCTAAATAGATTACTTGTGCCATGAAACTTTTAATTACTTTTAAAAAGAATTTTAATAACGAGGCCTTATGCTCTTTAATTTACTTTTAAATCAGTTCTGGCTCAAAAAGCTCATAAGAGAAGATACTAGATAAAAAAATAAATAAATAATGAAATATTAAAAAAATTATTATACTTTATAACCGACCAATTAGATTCAAAACATTATTAACTTAATTAGAACTTAAGGTCCGAGACAAAAAGATAGCCCACCCTGGGTTTTTTGTTTATTAAGCTTTAAGCATTGTTATTATTTTTTATTTTACCATATACAGCTCCAATTACTTAAATTTGGTTGTACATTGCCCAATAGGTGAACAATGAAAATAATTTGTATGAATAAACAAATAACTAGTATACCCGAGCGAGAAATCTCGCATTAGATATCTTAATGAATCCTTAATGAATTTGAAGTATAAGCGATATTAGGGAAACATATTTATTCGTATAAACAATATAATATTATCAAGAAAGTTTATTTAACTTGCCCTACTGGAAAGTACCCCCTCAGTTTAACATTTTAGCAATAACACTCAGCTGTATCACTTTCTGTTTGTAGTATTCTATCATTCATGGAAACCTAAAAACAACATTTTAACGCAATAATTTAAAACTTATTAAAAAGTTTTTGTATACAGACTCAACTTGCTTTTCCATGTATAAAGTTGCCATGACAACGGCACATATACAAGATGGCATAGGGCCCGTGCGGATCTATATCCTGCTTTATCTCAAAAACGGTAGGTTTTAAGGCTTTAAAACGTTGGACCAATATGTTCATAGGACCGTATATGATCTTGATGCCCGCGTCAAAATCTTCAAAACCCAACTTATCCCATCTCGATCCGCCGACTCTCAGTCGTCAAAGTTTTGAAACCTCCCAGTTTTTTCATAACTTTTATTTAAGCCCTATTTGAGAATTTAAGAAACAAAATTGGAATTCGTCACATCTCCGTGAAATTTCCTTTTTTTCGATACCTCACTCCTCAAAATCCATCGCGCCTGAGAGCCGGAAAAGAGATCTATCCTACCTTAATAATATATAGTAGTGATATTGTATTTTAGGTGGGGCAAAATGATTACAAAGTTATAAATATTAAATACATTAATTAAGTTGTAATACAATAATATCTTTTATAATGGTATTTATTAAGCAATTAGTAAGCCGTGAATGCACCACCTTTCTTGTATACAGCATTCATCCGATCGGGAAGTGATTCGAAATGGCGGCGAATCAGTTCTTGAGGAATTTTGGCCCATTCCTCCTGAATTGTTTTTTTTTAACTCCTCGACGCATGAAAACTGACGGCTACCACTGTACATATTTCTGACAAGGTGTTCCCAGATATTTTCAAAAATATTCAAGTCTGGGGATCTTGCGGGCCAATCCATAACCTGTATGCTTTATTTTTTTAAAAACTCTTTTAATAATTTCGATGAGTGTACTGGGGCGTTATCGTGTTGATAAATGACGTTATCTTTGGGTTCGGTTTCAAAGTATTTTTATAACTGTTTTTCTATTAATTCAAGATAATGTTTGCTTTTCATTCGGCCTGAAATAATCACGATATCTGCTCTTTGATGATACCCGATGCCACCCCTTACCATCACACCACCTCCTCCCATTTGCCTTTTAGAAAATACCTTTTCTTCTTTCCGAAGGTCGTGATAATAGTAAGCCCAGCCATCTGGACCATCCAAATTAATTTTTTTTTCATCTGTAAACAGTACTTTCCTCCATTCCTCTTTCCACTGAACATGGTCATGCGCAAACTCCTTCCGTTTATCCTAATGGGCCATACTGAGGGGTGGAAAACATTTAATTTTTTCCTCTTTATTTGAGGTGAAGTTTGAAGAACCCTTGTAACGTATTTTATATTTATTTGCACTCCAGTACGATCAGCAATTTGACGAGCTGCTAAAGTGGTGTTATAAGCAATTCTTAAAATAGCACGTTTTTGTCTTTTTGATAATCCAGGGGGCCTTCCTGGAGATTTCATTATTCAATAATAATCTGGCGATTTAAAAAAAAAAATGAAATAACTTTTCTACTCCTACCTGTATTTCTCGAAATATCAGAAACAGAAAAGCATTGATGTTTCATTTATCCTAAATGCTTACATTTCTAAAAAAACAGCACTTGTGCTATCATTTTGTCCCATCTCAAATCCAATAACATTTATTTATTTCTAGAAATTCCTTTTATTTATGACCTATTGGGTAAAGTACATTTAAACTTAAGCAATTAAAAAAGGAGATATTTATGGTAAAAGAAAATTATAACCATTGGTCAATGTTTAATAAACTGAAAAATATCAGGGTGGGCTATCTTTTTGTCCCGGACCTAAAGTTGATTACAGTAAAAAAAAGCGAAATACTTCACGTTTTAACTATAAAATATTATAAATTAGTAAAATCAGAATCCCTTCCCTTTTATTATATTCAAAACATTCATCTAACGTATTTTATTCTATTTTCCTTTTCAGGTTTTAATATTTGAGATTGAAGAAAAAAAAAAAAAAAAGGAAACAGGAAAACAAAACAATCTGAAGTAAATTAGCTAAAGAGACAGGAGTGCTGAGAAGGGAAGATAAAGTTAGGAACGAGTGGCATTTTTTATCCGAGGCTTGGACCAGAGCCACTTCAAAGAAGCCACCTCCACCTCAGGCAAAAACTTAGATCGAACTCAGCCTGGAGGGGATCTTGGAAGCATTAGCTTCATTGCCACAAAGAAGTCTAAATTCAGCCATCAGATATCATTTTCACTTTTAGCTAAGAATATCTCTTTTAAGATGGGAAAAATCGGGTGCGGTGCGCGCATCACACAACTTTCCCTTACCGTCCTATAATAATTATCTTTTTAATACAATTTTAAAGAGTTCACATAAACACTGCTTCTAATAAACTCATCAGCATACAAATCTTCTCCCACTTAAGTACAATAAAAAAGTTTTTTAAACAATTTTAGTACAACAATCCAGTACACTACCTATTTTAACTTTGTCAAGTTGCAAATATATTTTAAAAGTTTCTGCTTTAGTTTCCATGGAAACATTTTCTTTCCATTAAATAATGTGAAAGTAGAAATTATTAAATTAATTTCCTCTTTTGTATTCTTAAATTACTTTGTTACAGAGCTTATGGTTTACAACAGATTGGCGGATTGGTCGCATCTGTCTCCTTTTGGATGCGCTCGGTTATCCATCTATTTTATGCTCCTCATAAAATACACTGTATCTTTGCTAATACTGGTCCGATTTTGATGATTCTTTTATTATTTTTTAGATAATTTAATTACCTTTCATAAAATTCTACACATAATTTACCATAAAGTGCATAATTTTTAAGCTATGCGCAGATAAAATATTCTTTTCATCATAACTTTTTTCCCTGCAATTCCTCGGTGATTTACCACATATATGAAAAGTTTATGGTCCTTATGAAGAATAATTTAGGCAAATTTCATCAAAATGGTTGGTTAGAGCCGTTTTCGAGAAAATTGTAAAATCGATTATATAAAATGGCACATCCGGTTAGTCGATTTTGACGAAAATGTTGCTGTAACATCACATGCATGTGCCAACCTTAAATACCTAATTTCAGTATCGTACAACTTTTCGTTTTTGAGCTAGACTGGTCACAGACACACAGACCATTTTGCGAAACTTGGTCATTTGGACTCAGGGGACCTAAAGATGTGTATTTCCGTCGAAAACTCGAATTCGAAAATTTTCACGATCGCAATACTTCCCCTTACTATATACTTCATATACAGGTAAGGGAAAGTAAGAAACTATTAAAAAATTTCAAATAAATGTTTGGTAATTATTTTATCTATACCTTTACCTAACATTGTCATCCAATCCGCAAAAGGCATTGTTAAATACATTTTATTTTTCCTCTTTTTTTTCTTTCTTTTTTCTTTTTGGGGGGAGGGGATTTATATTATAAAATCGTACCAGTCAACAGTTTCTGATAATAATAGGCAATAATGACATGCAGTTAATGGGGAAGCCAAGCAGCTCTCTCTGGTTGGATCAATTACCTTGGCTAGCTATGGAAGGAGATCTCTCACCCAGCGCTTTTTCAGTCTCCTTGTATTCGTGGACATGTTATCTCTTATCATTCTGTAGGTATGTTCCTGTAAGTTTATTATGAAATCGTTGGTAAAAAGTCCTTATGTGTTGGTAGGTCTATGCCAGTATGCAGGGTGCTGTTAATCACATACTAAGGTATTTTTGTTATGTGTTCTAATATTTTTGATTGGAAAGTTTGAAGTTTTTGAAAGCGGGTCTTTTTGGCTATACTGCTGGCTATATCTGTTAGGTATTTCGATTTTTGTTGATTTAGTCTAATTTTCCATTGTTTTGTACCATTCATGTAAGTGAGGCTTATTTAGGGTCTCGATAATTTGTGAAAATAGTTGTATCGTCAGCTGTCTATGTCTCATTGCTAATTGTTATGCTATGAGTATATACAATATATAGTAAAGGAGCCAAAGTTGAACCTTGGGGTACTCCCCAGCCAAGGGAACGAATTGAAGAAATTTCCGAGAAAAATCATAAAATTGATCGTGGGGTTTGTTTTGTTTTTGTTAAGTCATTAATATGTTTCTATATATTTCGTGAAGCATTTTTATATTTACAAAAATACTTTTGATTCCCTTTAAAAAACCTACAAACAAATACTAAATTTGAAGAAAATATTATGAGTTATATTTTCTATATTAATATCTGAAAATATTGATGTTCTATTTTCTTTCTACGAAATCCTATTGTAAACTTGATTTAATGCGACAATAAATAATTAATCAGTAATAATCAGGATGAAATTAGCCGACTGTTCTGTTGAGGCTGATAACATCCTCCATTGAACCATATGTAATCACATCTCTATTCAAATTTAATTATTGAACTTATGTGAATAGAATCACTTAACTGTTATACGTGTGCTTCGGATGAAATCTAATCACTGGGCCATGTGATTTACTATTGTTGGCTGGTGAATTTTCATTGCTTCATTAGTGATCTAACAAATATCTCAACTTTACAACAAACGGAAGGAAGAAAATGAAAATTAAGTAAGTATACTCTAATATTGCTTCCGTTTCTTGATTTGTTTTTAAATTTTTTTTTCTATATTTTGGTTTTTCCCGTTGCTCTTAGGATCTAGAAAGAAATATAAAAATATTTCTTTGTTCCATTCTAAGAAACTTAAAAACTAGCGTAATTTTGTTTTTAATAAAACGATCCAAAAACAACGTAACCATAATTAACTGATCGATAATACAAGTTTATGGTGAAGAAGTTTTATTAAATATAAACAGCCATTTTATTTTTTCTTAGTTTTTTTTTTTTTTTATTTTTTTTTTATTATTTACAAATTAAGATAAATTGTAAGTAACTTTCTCTAATTATTATTTTTGTAATCCACATAAAGATGATACCAATTGAGAATAATAATAATAATATTGTCCAAATTAGAGTCGATTAGTTCAACAGTTATAAAAAACTTGAAGTATTAAAATAGTCATGAAGTATATTTTCGTTTTCAAGATATTTAAAATTATATATTTTTTTTTGTCCCCCTCTCCCAAAGGATCACTGGCGTATAGTAACAGTCTTTAAATTCGATTGTAATAACCTACTCTATTTCACCTTTCATTTATCTCTAACCGCAGTTTCCATTGTATTTTGGCAGATATTTATCAATAATTTAGTCGAGGAAAAGAAGGTATGATAATTATTGGAACTGTAGAAAATATCATAGGATTGCTATCTGCTTAAAAAACTGGATCAGCCTCGGTGTTGTGAACAAAATAACACAAAATATTAAGTTGAACGGTGGGATATTGTCGTAATACCGAATGATATATCAAAGTCGCGTCCTAGTGATTAAGAAATCCACCATTGTCTTTTGTTACTTTGTTATTACAGTAATATATTTTGAATATTGAAACAATAATGGACTAATGTAAAAAAAATAAATAGTTTTTTGGTTTTGGTGAGGAGCTTCAGCACGAATGTTCCCTCCCCTGAATCCTTTAGTGATAAGAGACCTTCCTAAAGGAAGGTTACATGCTTTTAAAATAACATTAGGTCCGCTTTTATTCGGAGGGAAACATCTGTTCTAATTGCTCTTCTGCAATGTTAGGATAATGTCATAAAGCGTCCTTTACCTTCCAGGTACAGAAATATAAAAACGCTGCAAATTATTATACAATGGTTTATTATTTCCACTTAGTAATATTTCAAAAATATCTATTCTGTCCAAGTAAAAAAAAATAAGCAGTAGGCACCAAAGGAAAATAAATTTGAAGCTTGTCACAAGATGATCGCCGTGAGAGTGCCGAACTGGGAGTGTTAATTTCAGAAACTGTGTCAATGCAAGTAGGCTGTGATGTAAAATGATACAGAGGAAATATTTTATGTGCACTTCTGAAGGAAAAAAAAAAAAAAGAAAAGACTAAGGAAGCTAAAGGAAGTGCAGAAATAATCCAAGGAAGGATAAAGCAGAGAGATATGAGGAAATCAGAAGCCCAATAGATAAGTCAGGAGGCCTAGGGGCCACGATGACTAGCCGTCCGGAGAATCAGTCTACGAAGTTCATTACGCTATATCTCAGCTAATAATGTTCCGATTTAAGTGATTTTTGGTTCGTTTTGTAGGGAATTTCATTAGCTTTGGTTTAAATACATACATAAAAGCACCAAATAAAAATGTCTTGTTATGCTGAAACAAAATTACGAGTCATTGGTACTAAATCTCAAGAAAATCGGTCCAGTAGTCTCGGTGAAAAGGACGGCGGACGGACGGATTTTTTATTTTATTCGATATTTGGATTCTACGCATCTTTAATGGTAAAATCTCAAATTTTGAGGATGGGTTACAAAAATTTTTTCCTTGGTCGATTCCAAAGGTCTTTTATTGAAAAAAATAAACCGGAAATGAAAATTAAAAGTAAAATATAAACTAAATATATAATAGCAGTCCATCATGAATATAATTACTATTTATATAACTAAGCCAGAAAAAAAATATAATTCAATAAACAAAAATTCTAGTTTAAATGAGATTTAATCTATCGAAAACGGATCGTTTTTGTAAACGGCATTTTCATCGCTTTGGTTGGATATCAATGTTTTGTTATTATAAGATTTAAAAAAAAAAAAAATGGAAGCTGTTTTACAGTAAACAATTTATCCTCCCATATTAGGGAACATTTAACCATAACCACACAAATGCTTAGCTCTGACTTTTTATCTATTTTAGTATTGCTGCAATTAATCATAAAGTCTTGTAATTTATTTACTTTGCGGGATAAATATATATGAAATGAGGGTAAATAATTGTTCTATCAAGTTTTCTTACAGGTGCTTCCAGTAGGCCGTTGACCAAGCCGTGCATGGTGACCGCCAGGAAGAGTACGGTGGGTGTCTCCGCCGCGTGGAATACCCACCAGGCGAAGCAGAACGGGATGCAGAGGATGATCATCACTCTCCGCCTCCCGTACTTGTGGATCATCGGTCCTGAGAGGAGGCATCCGAACGGGATGATGATGAAGAACAGGCTACCTGCAAAGGAGGTTTGACATTAATTTCTGTGTACTTGTATTTTTCTGAGAGAGAGAGACTATTTTTTTTCCTCAATATGACAAATTTAATAGGATATATTGATCTAATTAACCATCCATACTATATTCACGGAGAAAAAAAAATCATTAATAAATAAGAAAAATATAACATGATATAACAAAACATCAGGGTCTATTCCGTTTCGAGTACCGCAGTTACTTACCGGTAATTTATGTGATAATGTCAGTTATTTTGCATGCTTAATTTTAAACATCTGTTGTTATTATCAACTAACCTCGTTACCTGCTTTTTTTACACTCCAAAGTTCTAAATTCGGGTAAATTAAATTTCTCTACACTTGTTACTGATTTTAATACTGAGGATAGTTGTGTTCGTTATTACATGGATCACATATATCTTATATGGCGCACATACTAATCATGTTGAGGGATTGTGGGCGCTTGCAAACGAAAAAACAAGTTAATGTGTGGTATCTCAAGAAAACTAATCGACTTCTATATGTGTTGAGTTCATGTGGGGGCAAAGATGTGGAAGAATGTGGACCGTTTTCAGAAAATCATTGAGGAGATGAGGCATTTTAAATCTAAAGATTTGGATCTATATTGCATATTTATTTCATGGTTTAACAATGTATATAAATGTTTATTTTTGTTGGTCATTGCATACATTATTAATGCTAAAATTTAGCATCATATGTTAAACTAGTGATCACATTAATCACCGGTTAGTAACTGCGCTACTCGAAACGGAAAAGACCCCATCATTAACTCAACCGTAATTATTACAGTTATACTTGTTATCCTGAACAAGCTTGTCCCTCCGCTTGTTGAAAAAAGAGCTCTGGGAAATCCCAGAACCTATCTCTCAATGGCGACAATGATACTGAAAATATTGGAAACTGTGATCGGGCCTTGATGGCCTCGTGACCACTGCATTCGAGCAGGATTCTAGTGAGATTCTAATTTCCTTTGGAAAATTTGGAAGGATAAGGTTTAGCATATTTAGGTCATGATGTAGGACAATTATGGTTACCTTATATGGAGTATTGAAAATTGTTCCAAGGACTTTGGTTTAAAAGGATTAGAAACGTTTCATATTCGAATAATTTATTTGTCTCTCACTGTTCAGGACAAGCCTATAGGTCTAAATAGATTTCGGAACAGTCTTGTAAATTAGGAGTTTCTTATCGATTTGGAAGTTGAGATCTTTTGTTTAGTATCTGGTAGATTGTTGGGCGTCGGCTAAGATTAAGTCTTTTTCATCTAGTTTGTGTATTTCATCTTTCCCATTTGTCTAAAACGCCAAGGTAACTTACAAATATAGAATATATATATATATATATATATATATATATATATATATATATATATATATATATATACCAACGGTGACAGACTTCATCACACGGAGGCATGTCAAATTTTTTGATAACCTCCAACACTGTACTAACCCTCTTTTCAGAACATTAACTCCTACAGGACGGCCACAAAGATGACAAAATTATATAAAAAGCCTCAGCCTAGACCGAGAAAGCAAAAATAAATAAAAAGTAACTACAAAAAACCCGGTGAGCCCCGTCACTGGAAGAAGATGCTTAAGTAAATAAATAAATAAACAAAAACCCCTGTATTCCACATCCCTCTCGTAAAATGTACCCTGTACAGTAGAAGAGATCCTATCAAATCCTACTACCCCGTATCTCAAACCCCAAAATCCCAAAGGGGCTAAGAAAAAATAAAATAAAATAAAAAATAAAAAAAATACATACATACATATATATATATATATATATATATATATATATATATATATATACATATATATATATATATATATATATATATATATATATATATATATATATATATATATACATATATATATATATATACATATATATATATATATATATATATATATATATATATATATATATATATATATATATATATATATATATATATATATGTATAGCACGATCATGTAAAAAATATAAATGAAAAGTGTTGACGATCATAAGTAACAAACTTAAGACAGAAATTTAAAAACAAAAAGTAAAATCTGTGAAGATAAAAAAAATTTGCAATAAAATGTATATTGTATTATGTTTATGATAAAATGTCGGATTAAAAATCAATATATCTATACAATTCGAAAGATAAATAGTTAAATTCAGTACTAAATTATTATTAAATATAAGGAAGAACTAATTAGTATTTATGGTTTGAGCTCCAATGAAGGACATAATTAGATACATAGGTCATTCATTGGATGATATATTTGCCGATTTTAGTTGCTTTGGAAAAATTTAAAATATATATATATATATATATATATATATATATATATATATATATATATATATATATATATATATATGTATATGTATAGCACGATCATGTAAAAAATATAAATGAAAAGTGTTGACGATCATAAGTAACAAACTTAAGACAGAAATATAAAAACAAAAAGTAAAATCTGTGAAGATAAAAAAATTCCAATAAAATTTATATTGTATTATGTTTATGATAAAATGTCGCATTAAAAATCAATATATCTATACAATTCGAAAGATAAATAGTTTAATTCAATATTAAATTATTATTAAATATAAGGAAGAACTAATTAGTATTTATGGTTTGAGCTCCAATGAAGGACATAATTAGATACATAGGTCATTCATTGGATAATATATTTGCCGATTTTAGTTGCTTTGGAAAATTTAAAAACAAAAATATATATATATATATATATATATATATATATATATATATATATATATATATATATATATATATATATATATTTGAAAACTATGAGAAATTTTCAGTCTGTTGGAATATTCTTTTATACGTAGTAAATATTTAACCTTTGAACGGTTCTTTTTTTTTAAGAAGAAAGATATTACATAAATTCAAATAGGAGTTTTCTTCGTTTATAAATTATTAAAATGGACGACTATAAATATATATATATATATATATGTATATATATATATATATATATATATATATATATATATATATATATATATATATATATTTGAAAACTATGAGAAATGTTCAGTCTGTTGGAATATCTTTTATATTTCGTAAATATTTGACCTTTGAACGTTTTATATATTTTATTTATTTGGTTTTTAAGAAGAAAGATATTACGTAAATTCAAATAGGAGTTTTCTTCGTTTTTAAATTATTAAAATGGACGACTATAAATATATATATATGTATATATATATATATATATATATATATATATATATATATATATATATATATATATATATATATATATATGTATATATATATTTGAAAACTATGAGAAATGTTTAGTCTGTTGGAATATTCTTTTATATTTCGTATATATTTGACCTTTGAACATTTTTTATATATATATATATTTTTTTTTTAAGAAGAAAGATATTACGTAAATTCAAATAGAAGTTTTCTTCGTTTTTAAACTATTAAAATGGACGACTATAAATTACTGTTTACATCTCTTTAATTTAAATTTATATTAGTAGTTAATATATTTTAGAATTTTTTTTAATAAATAGTTAATATTTAATGATTTATCTATGTTGTTGGAAGATAAAAAGACTTTATACATCAGCCATGCGTAAGAACATTGGGTGGTTAATTCACAAGCATACTTATCAATTCATTATGTAGATAATATAGATACATATTCTCCTGTTCAATTAAATATATATTATTTTTAACATCTAATTATATACCTTTATAGAGTAGAATAGAAGAAGAACTTTATTCTGGGACAAGGTCTCTTAAGAATGACACAATTGAAGAAATAAAACAGAAACAATATCTGGCTATAACACTACAAAATAAAAATCAATTAATATTCAATTAATATAAATTCTTGTCTCGAAAAATATAATTTATGTGAAAAAAAACAAACAATGAAAGAAGAAAAGAAAAAGAGAGAACATTGAAAATAAAAAAATAATGAGTTGATTAGTAAAGTTGAAGTTTGTACATCAAAACTATTATTCACTTCTGATCTAGATGTTAATCTTAAATTGAAATTTTGTCATAATATGTTTTATATATATATATTTTTTTCTTATTTTACCTTTTATAATTTCATAACATAATACAATTTCACATGTAACCTAAAATTAAAACGACAAATTCGCATTAATAAAAAAAAATATTAAAAAAAAACTCCTGAAATTATACTGCTACATAATTCAATAAAATAAAATAAGGCCAAATAAACAAAAATAATAATAAATATGGGTATGCATTAGTTATAAGTAAAATTCAAATTTAATCAAAACCAAGGAAAAAAAAACTAGAAAATATTCTTTATCCCATGTATCTTCCCTTCGACAGTAATAGTTATGTTGGTACACCTGATAAAGTCTTTTTTTCTGTATAAGTTTTGGTCCAAGTACCTTAAGAGGACTTGGGCGCCAACTCTTGGCCGATAACTCCTCGACTAAATACTTCTCGATTGTCTTCCCAATTTGGCTCCTTGCCTTAGCCTGATGTTAAAAGTGTTCCTCCAGCTCAACAACTCCCAACTCCAAGCAATTTAATGTTACTTACGGGCTTTACTTTCGCAATTTAAACTATGATGGGTGACAGTAAACTATGTCCAAGTTTGTTGAAAGCTTTCCATCGGAATTTATACGAACTAGTTGCTTATCTCGGAACTTATTTTCAATTTAAAGTTCATCTACTTTTGATTTTGATATTTTCTGGATGTTTATTAAATGCTGTTTATGCTCATGTAATTTCCTTTACTACACAATGCGAACATTTTCATGCAAGCTATCACTCCATTTTCTCTTTCCATGCTCACCAACTCCGCAAAACTATTAAAAAAAAATGTTTCAACAATTTGTATCTTCAATTGACATCCGCATGATGGTATGGAAGGATCAATCTAATTAGGGATTGATAAATTATTTGCCACTTCTATAATTTTGTTTTATTGAAAACTAGTTTCGAATGTTATTCATTCATCCTCAGTTCTAAAAACACACAAAAAAAATTCAAAAATAAGCAATTCAAAATATAGTTTAGTATTATTATACATATTAAATTAAATGTAATATAAATTAGTATTATAAACAATTTATAAATTATGAATTTAGTTAAAACAAGAGATCAAATGCAAGTGGTACTCACCAGGGTTTAAGTTGATTTTATCAAACAGAAAAGATTACGTTGGATTGTTCTCACACTGAACTAGTAATGGAAATGACTGTAATGGAAGAAAGGGGGGGTGTTTGTAGGTAAATGGTACGGTTTAGGAGTCGGAGTTTTCTCAGTAATTTCGGTGAGTAATTGTTTTTTCTGTTATGGGTGGGAACAGAAAAAACATTTCCCACTAATTCCCCCTAAATCGTACCATTTGCCAACAAACACCTCACCTTTCTTCCATTACAAGTACAGTATCACAGAGAACAAACCAATGTAACCTTTTCTGTATGATATAACCTACAAAAATATTCAAAATAAGCAATTCAGAATACAGTTTGGTATTATTATACATATTACATTTAATTTAATAAGTATAATAAAACCAAACTGTATTTTAAATTGCTTATTTTTGAATTTTTGTGTGTTTTTAGATCTGAAGATGAATGCATAACATTCGCAACTAGTTTTCAATAAAAAAAATTTATAGAAGTGGCAAATAATTTATCAATCCCTAATTAATTTGTAAGTTGTGATATGATTTTGTACAGGATAGTATACAGTGTTCCGTTACTAATTTAACATGAAGATTGTGTAATAAGTCGCAGTTTTAGATTGGCATTCCAATAGAAGTTTGTTTATATAAATCTTTTTGTTGCATAAGACCACTTAAGTTTAAGCAATTATATAAATGCAGTCGGTGTCTTAATTTTATTGAGGAGCAACTGGAGTGCATGGAGTGAAGAATATTTCAAGGGTCCCACAGGCTACCAAGGCCTATTCAATGGTTAAAAAAAACTTATATTAAATTAGATGTAATATAAATCAGTATTATAAAACAATTATGAATTTTATTAAGACAAGAAATCAAATACATGTTGGTACTCACCAAGGTTTAAATGGATTATATCAAACAGAAAAGTTTGTACTGGTTTCTTCTCGCATTGTACTAACAATGAACGAAAGGTAGGTAGGATGTTTTTAGGTAAACGGTTTAAGAGTCAGGGTTTTTCCAGTAATGCCGGTGAATAATTGTTTTTTCTGTTATAGATGGGAACAAATTTAATATAATTTGATATAATCCATTTAAACCTTGGTGAGTACCAATATTTGATTTCTTGTCTTAATTAAATTCATAATTCATAAATGTTTTATAATACTGATTTATATTAATCTAATTTAATATGTATAATAATACCAAACTATATTTTGAATGGCTTATTTTTGAATTTTTTGTGCGGTTTTTAAAACTGAGGATGAATGTATAACATTCGAAACTAGTTTTCAATAAAACAAATTTATAGAAGTGGCAAATAATTTATCAATTCCTAATTAATTTATATCTTAGTCACCATAATTTGTCAGCTCTCTAATTCTATTAAAGATAATTAACCATTTTAAATGCGACTTTTTGTGCATGCGACTGTTAGTACAAACTTTTATTTTATTCTCTAATGTATTTATTTATATTCGTATTAGTTATTACCTTACTTTGTATATATATATTTGTTTCTTTTCTTTTCTTTTTTTTTAAATTATAATTTGTTCATAAAAGAAAACTTTTTTATCTCTTATTTTCCTAATTTCGTAAAATTTAAGAAGCAGTAAATTGAATAGAAACAATCAAAATATCATCAATTCTTAAATAATTTAGGCAAAGGGTTTCTCGTTGCCTTGCTCAGTTTAGGTTTGTTTTTGGCATTCAAAATTTAAGGTCTTTACTGTCTTAGTCTATATCATTTTCTTTTATCTTATATCCTATCAAATGCTATTAAATTTATCTTCCCTATTCCGGCAAATCTCACCAGAAAAAATTGCAAAAGTTATGCACAACTAGATATTTGTTAAGTATTTTAGACAATGAACAAACTTCGTCTGGCGCGGTTTCTTGATTGTTTATTAATACAATATTAATAATAATAATAATGTGTGAATATAAAAATAAAATAATATGTTTTACCACAAATTATTTTTTACTATTACATTTCTGTAGTTCTTATGTTTATGGTCATAAAGAACCTGAAACTGATTTACAAACTCTACTAAATGTTCTTCGTCATAGTCAGTAAATCCCTTTTTGTTAAATGGCATTGTTTGAAATGATAAGCAGGAAGCGTCGCGTCTGAAGCAGTATGACTCCTTCTGGAACGGTCAGGGACGCAGCAGTAAAGGTATGACGTCATACCTGTACTGCCGGACAGTGCTAGCGAAATATGCCCCTATCTATTCAGTCAAAGTAGTAGTAAACTCCCGGCAAAACATTTGCCGGCCGCAACCGCGGGCAGTACCAGCGAAAGTCTTGCTTTAGACGGCCCACTGAGCGGGACCGCAGCAGACTCAAGGCTGCTAAGTAGTCGCCTTAACACTCTTGGCCACCACTGCCTCAAGTATTTATAATGAGGGATAATATTATATGATAACGAATTGAGATTTAAAAATGTTACGAGCCCGTCCTTAGTGGGGAGAGGGCTGGGAATATAGTGGCTTCCACATTGACCCCTGACGCCTGTTTGTTATTCCGCCGATGTGAGCAAAGGCACCTGCCTGCGCCTTCATCTCCATAATGATCGGATCCCAAGGTATTAACTCTGCCTGCCTTCAGTCTCATCTCTACAATCCCTTCATCTTCAATTAACTACCTATATCTTTGTATATTTATTCGAATAGAATACTATGTCATGGATTTTGAATTATAATATGTTGCAAATAAACGGCCCTTACGATTTGAGCATATCACCGCTTCAGAGCAGAACTATCATAGCTCCAAATTTGTCTTTTTCTGTTTTTTGTTTTTTTTTGTTTTACTTAAATAGGCCAGACTAAAGCGGATTTGCTCCAGAAGTAGCCTATCTAATTCAAATCTATGATATCTAAACTAGAAAATACAAATTTCGTTTAAATATTTATACACTATGGACAAAAATTTTAAAACTCTGTTAGTATTATTTCTTGGAATCAAACTACTTCTGCTCCGAAGCGACGAGATTTGGTGGAGGATTATGAACAAATGGTTCACATGGTCTAAAGAGTCTTTAATTAATTAAAATTCTTACGAAAATAGAACTTACTCTTAATTATGACTTTAGACCATCGGAAAAAAATCTGGTGCGGTGCGCGCATCACACAACTTTCCCTTACCGTCCTATAATAATTATCTCTTTAATATAATTTTAAAGAGTTCACATAAACATTGCTTCTAATAAACTCAGTAGCATTCACTTCTTCTGCCACTTCAGTACAATAAAACAGTTTTTTAAACAATTATAGTACAACAGTTCTGTACGCTACCCATATATTTTAACTTTGTCAAGTTGCAAATATATTTTAAAAGTTTCTGGTTTAGTTTCCATGGAAGCATTTTTTTCCATTAAATAATGTAAAAGTTGAAATTATTAAGTTAATTTCCGCTTCTGTATTCTTAAATTACTTTGTTACAGAACGTATTGTTTACAACAGATTGGCGGATTGGTGGGAGGATGTTCGGCCGCATCCATCTCCTTTCGGATGCGCTCGGTTACCATACACTCCTCATAAAATACACTGTATCTTCGCTGATACTGGTCCGATTTTGATGATTCTTTTCTTATTTTTTAGATAATTTAATTACCCTTCATACAATTCCATACATAATTTACCATAAAATGCATGCTTTTTAGACCATGCGCAAATAAAATATTTTCTTCATCACAACTTTTTTCCCTGCATTTTCTCGGTGATTTACTACATAAATGAAAAGTTCAAGGCCTTTATGAAGAATAATTTAGGCAAGTTTCATCGTTAGAACCGTTTTCGAGAAAAATATAAAAAGTGTAAAATCCATGATATAATAGCTAATTCCGGTTAGTCCGATGCGCTGTATCTTTGCTAATACTGGTCCGATTTTGATGATTCTTTTATTATTTTTTAGATAATTTAATTACCTTTCATACAATTCCACACATAATTTACCGTAAAATGCATACTTTTTAAGCTATGCGTAAATAAAATATTCTTTTCATCATAACTTTTATCCCTGCATTTCCTCGGTGATGTACCATATATATGAAAAGTTAAAGGTCTTTATGAAGAATAATATAGGAAAGTTTCATCAGAATCGTTAGAGCCGTTTTCGAGAAAGTTGTTAAAAAGTGTAAAATTGATTATATAAAGTGGCACTTCCGGTTAGTCGATTTTGACGAAAATGTTGCTGTAACATCACATGCATGTGCCAACCTTAAATACATAATTTCAGTATCGTACAACTTTTCGTTTTTGAGCTAGACTAATCACATACACACAGACACACAGACAATTTTGCGAGACTTGGGCATTTGGACTCAGGGGACCTTAAAACGTATATTTCCGTCGAAAACTCGAATTCGAAAATTTTCACGATCGCAATACTTCCTCTTACTATATACTTCCTCTTACTATATACTTCCTATACAGGTTAGGGAAAGTAAAAAATTGAATAATGTATTGTAAACTACAATATAAATTCTCATTTTGTATTACATTATATACATTTGACAGATTTATTTTTCATCCCATCCTGAAAATACGACTGCCATCTTGGAAAGGATACAAAACCTTTCATGATTTGGAAGAGATGACTTTTAAATGATTGTGTTATTCTTGAACAAATAGGTTACAAGATATTAGAGCTTCGTCAATTTTCTTTAAGGTGGAGAATCTTAGTAACCATTGCTAAGATATCAGAGAAACTGGTGGAATGAAGAGCAATTTGCTTAACAGGTTTGGGTTTCAGGATTTCTTCTATTTCCTGCAAGACGTGGTTAAGGGGCCACCCTTGAGTAGAATTCAGGCAACTAGGACGGGCCGGACCACCAAAGAGGATGCTAGTTGCTGAGGCATGATTCCACAAGATGCACAATCTGCAGGATTATTTTCGGAAGGACGATGCCAGGAAGAAAGTCTCGTTTTCAATATCTCAGCAACCCGATGAGTATCGAATGCTTTGTCGCGGTTTTATAATTAATATAATTGAATACATATATTCTCATATATTACATAAGAACACATTAAATTGACATATATTGATATATACATATATATATATATATATATATATATATATATATATATATATATATATATATATATATATATATATATACCACTTGTGAGTGTAGATGATGCATTTATACATCTGATGTGATCCAATTGACAAAAACTACTTCACTCTTCAATATCAGAGAACCAACACCGAAAAGTTTTATTTATTATTTTTAAATCACTCTTTATATGTGAATGTTTTTCTCAGCCCCCTGCTGGGCTTTAGATGTCTAACTTCTACGAAAACTTCTACATTATTAAACTTTAATTTCGTATAATTAAAGTCGGGTTTTCTTTTGGTATTGGTCTAGAACTGGCTCCTGACTTTCCAAAAAGTGTGGTGTGGAATTACATTTCCCCGACAAGTAAGTGCTTTGAGAGTAAAATTTATTAAATTAAATTTGTTTTATTAAATGTTATTAAATTAAATAACACGGAAATACGAAATGAAACAGAATGTAGCAAAAAACAAAACAAGCAAGAGTATATTAATCAACATGAAAGGGATTCGATTTTTTATTTTATTTTGGCTTTTTATTATCCTCGTTTCTTTAATCAGTATTGTCTAAAATCTATTTTCCGAGTGATTTACGTTTATTTCCCCGAAAAATAGGGACAATAGTGAGGCATCCATTATCTTTATTAGCCTCGGTATTGTTTTGAAACTGGACTCGAATGAAATGAGGTAATAACTATTTGAATGGACAATGGAATGTCCTGATAAAATAAATTATTATGTTTTTACGCTGGAGAATTCAGTTCATGAATTTCTGTCTCGAAAATTAAAACAAAAAAAATTAACTTTTCATTGTATCACTAGCAAATTAAATATAATAACTTGACAGTATATGTAGTAAAATTAGTTATATAACTGATGTAAATATATATCAATTAAAAAAAATAAATACAATCCGTTTGTCTAAAAAAAAAAAAAAAAAAAAAAATTATGATTGATCTAATAATCATTAGGCACATGACAATACCCTATTTCCTCCGGCTCTGCCTATAATTAAATAATTATAATAATAATATAATTATAACCAGCCAATGAGATAAATTGAACGAAGTAAGTTATTTTAACATTTTTTTTTACTTTTCCTTGTAATAGCCCTGACATAAATAGATACACACATCAAGGAAGTACTTATTTTGTTTCCAATCGACTCACTAAAATATACTCTTGACCCCTAAATTGGCCAATTATCAGCTCTGCTGAGATTTTTATTAGGACAATGGGTGCCGTGTATCTCAAGATGCACTTAAAACCCAATATTAAAAATATCAGTTCTCATAGCCATTATAAAATGTTCAGCTCATCTTCCCTTGATAGAATGAAATAAAAAAAAAATTAACTACTGTATCTGAAAATTTGTTCTCTTCGTATATTATTTATTCTAATCATTACAGAAAAAAAAATCGTTATATTATAATGGTTGCTTGAACAACTCTACAATAGTATAAACAAACGTAGGCATAAATTATAAAAAAGCCTTGTAGGTCAGTATAGCTTCCTCGCCATTTTTATTGAATTTATAAGGAAAAATAAATGCAAACAACAAATTTAACGTTTAATCATTTATTTCGATATGTTTCGGAAAATTAACTAAAAAATTAATAAAAAAAAAATATGAATGTGCGATCAAAAAACGGAATCAGAACTCTCGATTAATTAATGAACGATCCCTATATTGAAGAAAACTTCATTGATAACAGTAAATTGAAATGCGCATGCGCGAACGAAAATCGGAATCAGAACCCTCAAATACCTAGTAAACGACCTCTATATCAAAGAAAACTTCAATAGTAACAGTAAATCGAAATGCGCATGCGCGATGAAAACTCCGGTATCAAGTTCAGAATTAGCGCTCTAACAACTAAATAAACAATCCCTATCCAGATGAATTCTGGAAAATGTCTAGGAGAATACATTTGCGCAGGCGTAAGCAAAATTAGTTGATGGAATTTGGTATTATTAATCCTAAACCATTTTTTACTTAATCCCCAAATGTCCTCTAACTTTAGACCGAATCGGACGAGCCGTTTTCGAAATATAGATGTGTCAATGAAAATACGTTTGCCCATGCGGAAGCAATATCAGTTCATAGAATTCAATGAAATTGTTATGGGACCATCTAGGTTCCAACCCGCTCGATTTAAAAAAACATCAAAATCGAATTAACGGTAGTAAGTATTATACCTGTCATATGGATTTGACTACGTATTAGATCCTCCCTGACTATTGGGTCTCGCAGATTCTGACTGGACATGGAGAGTTTGGGGGAAAACTGCAAGCTCATGGAAAGGATATTGGCCACAGGTGCCCCACCTGTGGAGTCCCTGAGACAGCGGAACAAGCCATAGTTGCTTGCAACGCCATGGAAGGACACCGATTCAGGTTTTCAAAGAAAACCGGTCAGCGCTGTTGGACTTCTCCGAAGAGGTGGAAGAAGAGAATTAGCTATCGATCAGAGAGTTCATTCGGGTGGAAGAAGATGGTGGGGCTCACCCAACAGACATCAGAGGGTCACCATCCGTTCACGAAGTTAGCCAGCGAGGACTGACCTGTAGCGGAAGGTTGGACCGAAGGCGACGCATTACTAATTCTGCAGACCAGGAGGGCTGGCTGGACCGGCATCCGGACGGATTCAGAGTGCCAGATAGAAAGGTCACAGTCTGATAATGGATAAGGTGTATCATCTGCAAATGCAAACGCGCACCTGGCTGCACCACAGAACACCTTAATTGTTAAATAATATATTTTAAAAAAAAGAGTATTTATATATTGGCGGCAGTGGCCTACCTAAACCCCCACGTAATACCTCGCTGCTGCCGTCTGACGTAAGGTAGGGAAAAATTATGTAAAGTAATCCATTTTGCTTGATAATTTAAACTAGACCAACTGTGTAATTATTATTATTCTCCGTATCTGACATGGCTTTATTTTACCTGACTCTGATTGTCAGTATATATTTTTAAAGATATGGATATATGCTTTTTTCTCCAATTTATATGCATACATGTTTATAACTTGCAAACAAATAGTACCAATTTACTACCAACATGTATTTTACTGTTAAAAATATTTATATTAAGCTACTAGCTAATGCACGTTTTCATAAAGTGTCTTGTGTTCAGTTGGTACTCTGTAAGCATCATAAGCATTCATTGTTACAGACTGTTATCTGTTACAGACAGTTATCTGCTTGAAACATCATGAAATAAATAAAACAGCAAAACATATATTTACATATTAATTTTTGAATCAGTTTGATTCTAATGATATCTATCCATTTTCTCTTTCTATAAATGGAGTACTACTTCAATACCAGCGACTCGGCTGGTTAGAAGAGCTGGGATCTCCTGGGACCCGACTTCGCCATTCAAATGTGGGGGCCAGAGCTTGGTTAGGAGTTACTTGGGTTTATTGTAAATATTGTTTATAGGCATGAATGTGTTCAAGATGGCTTATCTTATTTTTGCTTAACTTAATTTTTCAATATCTTGGTTTATTACATATTTTGTTATTGTTCGATTTGTCCATATATTTATTTTTACTTGTAATGTACATATTTTTATTTATTTTTTTTTTTCATTTTATCTTGTATACGAGTATATGGTATGAATCCATCCATACCCTTACCCTTTCCCTTACCATAGTCTTAATTAATGCTTATTGAGTGTGGCAGCTTGTATTATTTTTCAATAAAAACTTTTATCTAAAAAATAAATAAATGGAGTGGTACATCGACAATTTTTTTATTGTAGATAATAACTTGATAAATTATATAACATTTTTCTGAAATCGGAAACTATTAAAGAAATAATTAATTCACCAATTAACCTTAGTATCAGTTTAATTTAAAATTAGAGAATGCTTTATAGATCGTATTTTTTTTTTTATTTCGTTTTATTTCTTTTTAAGCGGTTTCGAATATGCTCATGTCAGGACTTCCCTTTCTAATTAAGGGCATAGGTTTTTTTTTCTCTCGGAATGGGGTGGAATCGGTCTTGTTGCGAGAGGTCCATTTACTGTAAGTAATATGGATCCCCCTTTTTTTTTACATTTAAAAATCCGAAACTAGAAAAACGAATCTGCGCAATTTTTATCAACAAGCATAAACAACAATTTTATAATTTATATTTAAAAAACTAAAAGATCCCTTAAAAATAACAGAGTTTCACAAATAAATATACGTTTATACCCATTTGTAATATATGCTAGATATTATTTACTTTATATATACCATAAATATTCATGTGAACATTTAATGTCGCTAATAAAGCCGAATTATAATTTAAATTAAAGCTTTATCCTGTCAATATTATTGTTTATTTATATTTCGCACTTCCTTGACTGTCTGATGTGTTCACAGATTAGATTTTTTATTTTTTTTGTTTGGTTAAAGTTATCCTGAAGATGGGGAAACAGTCCCGAAACGTAGATACGGTTAGAAAAATGAAGTGGATGTAAGAAATAAAGAAAAAAAATATAAAGAATGTCATCATTGCTAAGAGTTAATAAATTTTATTGTGCATATTTGATGGGCTACTGCATATATGGTCAAAAAAATTGTTGTTTAATAATTTGTTTCTGAAATAAATTAGAAAATAATAATATAGTATTTTCTGATAAACGTTAAATGGTTTTTTTTTTTAAATTATTATTGAATATAACAATTATAATATGGAAGAAATCCATCTACGATGAATAAAAATAATCTACAATCGTAATCATAGTAAAGATAAAAACTCACTGACAGCTTCAAGTTTGTATCGTTGTGTTCACAACCGCATTGAACGTGTTTTTAAAATAATTTATAGTATATTTTTGGCATTTCAAAACAAACAAAAATTAATATATATCATTAAATATATATATTTAGATATTCGTCGAAAATAGTTTTAGCATCATAGTTTTGATAAGTTTTCTAGAGCCCTTGCTTCCGAGTAATTTCTTTAACAAAGCAAAAAATATCATCTTGCCCTTCTCCTTTGGAATTTTATATTCTATTCTGCCAGTCAGTGTGTTGATTCCGTTGTGCGTATTCGTTTACATTAACTACGTTTTAATTTGCTTACATAAACCAAAATGCACAAAGCCGTAGCATCATGTAGTTCTATGTTAAACAGTAGGAACCCTTTGAATTCAACAGGAAGAGTTTTTTTTCTTAGAAAAAAACATATTTTTGCAGTTTGTGCAATAAAAATGTGCCATGTGAACGAAATTTTCAATTTGACCATCACTGTATGGGTATTATTTTAGTTTTGGAAAATAGAGAGTACAGTAATTTAAAGTCTTCCTTTTCATTTTGATGTGTGAGCTATTAACCATTATTAATTTTTATTATTATACTTTTTTTATTGATAAGTTTTGTCTGTTTTTAAAAATATGTTTACATTATGATATGTGTTATATCGGTTAACTCTATTTATATGTGGAATGTCAGGAAAAAAATAAATTCAGTCATTCCCTTAACTTGAAATGTAAAATATTCAACTCAATCTATCGGATATTCAGTACGCATTCAGCTGAGACGAACTTTAAATTATCCTAAATCCACTGTAGTGAGGGGAATCGAACCTGTTTCTTTTTGTTTGGTAGTCTCTCCACAAAGTGGTTATTTAGGCATTGTAATTTCCTTAAGAATTGGATAGGGGTTATACTAAAGATCCTTCCCGAATGGAGTTCGCGCCCCTTTTACGCTCTTGCGGTCTTCTTTACCATGCCTGATCTTTTCTTCTCCTCACTGTTTTTGTACTTCTTCTTTTAACAATGTTTTGTAGCGCTAGCAATAGTAATTGAGAACAACGACTCCGAGTTTTATAGTTCCTCCATTACCAGGGAAACGCTACCACAATCAGCATAATTCCATCTCAGTTCCCAGAATTCTTTTATTCCAACAGTTTTAGATGAGTTGATTTATTCAGATTACAAAATTAAACTTATTTAACATAAACCAAACCTTTATAAAATAAAACTAGTGTATTCTGCGTGATAGAGAGGATAATGGCATATCTTGATGAAAAAAACCTACAAATTTAAGGGTAGAGTACTATCAATGCCTTTATGCTATACAATTATTATTGATTGTCCTCCGCATGATGGTATAGAAGGATCAATCTAATTAGGTATTGATAAATTATTTGCCACGTCTATAAATTTGTTTTATTGAAAACTAGTTTCGAATGTTATACATTCATCTTCAGTTCTAAAAACACAAAAAATTAAAAAATCAGCAATTCAAAATATATTGTGCGAATTTAATTGTTAATACTGAAATTAATTGTTTAGTTAAAAAGCTAAAATTGTTAAATGGGACGAGAAGACTCTATAGAATTTTATTGATCATTTGATATATAATTATTGGTTATTTGGTTAAATATTTATTAGTCAATTTTGTTGGGGTGACATTTGAGATTTTATTAACTCTGATAATTAATAAAATATTTATTTTTATATTAAAGATCCTTTTTTATGGATATTTAGATTAAATTACCTTAGGGATAATAGCATAATTTTTCTGGAGAGTTCTTATTGATGGAAAAGTTTGGGACCTCCATGTTGGATTAAAATTAGATTTAACTGCAGAAGCTTATAATTTCTAGGTCTGTTCGACCTTTAAAGTTTTACATGATCTGAGTTCAGACCGGCGTGAGCCAGGTTCGAAATGACCATTTATATCAAATATTTTATTAGTATATTGAACATTGTTAACTATCTTGGCGGATTAGTGCATTACATTTAGAATTTATTTATGTAATTTAAATTACAGATGGTTTTGTTTTTATTAATAACTCTATTTTGAACTGCGTTGAAAACAGTCTCAAATTAAATATATATGAAGCTCTTGAAATAATAAAATCCTTCAAATCCAATCCAGATTTTTGTTTAATTGACCAAATAAATATCTCCAATAGTCCAATCTTAAATTTATTCCCATCTATAACAGAAAAAACAATTACTCACTGGCATTACTGGAAAAACCATTACTCTTGAACTGTTTACCTAAAACCATGCTACCTACCTTTCGTTCATTGTTAGTTCAATGCGAGAAGAAACCAGTACAAACTTTACTGTTTGATATAATCCATTTAAACCTTGGTGAGTACCAACATGCATTTGATTTCTTGTCTTAATTAAATTCATAATTCATAAATGTTTTATAATACTGATTTAGATTAATCTAATTTAATATGTATAATAATACCAAACTATATTTTGAATTGCTTATTTTTGAATTTTTTTTGTGTGTTTTTAGAACTGAGGATGAATGAATAACATTCGAAACTAGTTTTCAATAAAACAAATTTATAGAAGTGGCAAATAATTTATCAATCTCTAGTTATTATTGGCATTTTATTTTTGACTGATTTATTTTACATATTATTTATGGAGGCAGTAGCCTTCTGTGTAGAGTATAACTGTGTCTTCTGCTTAATGATAATCCTCGACGTTTTAGTTCATTTTATGGCCTCCACGCCCCGCTTCAAATATTAGGAAAATTCTCAACTAAATTTTCTTTGAAACGGAATGTCAATATATGCATTAAAATGTAATGAAGTTTGGCGTCTATTAAGTACAGAAAGTTTATGATTGAGGGCTTTATCATTTTCAAAATAGAACATTTGAAATTTTCTCGTTCCGGCATCCCAAATAAGGAGAAATAAGAAAACAAAAATGAAAAGGGGAATATTATTTTGGGGAGGGCATGAAGTACCCCCATTATTACAGGAACATTCCGTCAGAGATACAGGTATTAAAATTTGTGTATGATCGAACTTCTAAAAAGCTTACCGTTAGTATATGTTCAAGCCGTAAACTTTAATTGTTTTTACTTCCTTGTATGAAGTAAAGGAAGTATTGTAATCGCAAAAATTTTTGGTTTTCATATTTCAACGGAAATATCCATTTTGACCATCCCTGAATCCATTTTGACTAGTTTCGTCGTGGCGTCTGTACGTTCGTAAGTACTTTGGTATCTCGCATAACTCAAAAAGGGTTTGCCGTAGAAAGTTGAAATTTTGTATTTAGGATTGTTATAAAATCTAGTTGTGAACCTCCCTTTTTGGTCACTGCTTAATCACCGGAAGTGGTACTTTACTTGAAGGTCATAAGCTTAAATCAAAAATTATATTTAAATTAAATACATAAATCATATGTTTCGGTAATAAAGGTTACAAACGTAATTTCGTTTCCAATCCAATTAAACATTTTTATTGCTTGTTTTAAGTGTTAAAATTGAGTGTAAAATATTGGTTTTCCTCCCCATTTGTGTGTGTCAATAGATGGATGTCGCGATGCCGAGTGTCGTTTTTGAGATACTGCAATCTTCGGAAACTAGTAACCAAATTCAGGATCACTTTTTGAGCCAGCGATTTATAGTTTAATAGGCGTAGAAGGTTGTCCACATCAGATATTAGTTTAATAAGCATACAAGGAAGTCATGTGTTGTCGACATCAGATATTTTTTTTTATGTGCTTATCGAACCGAGAAAACTAAGTTTACATTGTATTTGGTTCCACGAAGCATATACCGTTTAGGAAATATCAAGAGATAAACTGTGTAGCTTTTACCATTTTGTCAGACCTGGATCGTCATTTTTTTGTACATCGTCATGGTTCCCGACTGTCGACCTCTAGCAGCTGCCAGCTACACTCTTTTCGTCAATGGAAATTTTGAAAATAAAGACCACTCTCTCTCTCTCAAAATACGTCGGTCCCACGACTTTAGAGGTAGCAAAGGCTTTCTCAATTTCTTCGGCATTCATACGTTGATGGTATATAGTGAAAAATATAATGAACTTAATAAACTAATTGCATTTCGTGAAATATTAGCTTATATCTTGTGGTCAATTTATCATAATAAACCAAAACGATTTCATTGAAAACTAATTTTGTTTTCTATCTTGTTATGGATTATGTTTGTTAAGTAGTTAAATTTTCCTAATCTTTCAATAGATGTATATTTGCCTAGTTACTATATTTGCTAAACATTTTGTTTCTCAAAAAATTAAGTTACAAATTTCCTTTGTTGTTTTATTATTGTTATTTAGATTCGAAAGAAAATTTTGTTTTATTTTTAATTTATGTTTAGGTTTAATTTACTTTGTTTTTACATTAATTATTTAGCTTTATAGTTTAGTTATTTTGGATGTACACTATGTAATTGTCTCGTTTCAAAATTGAAATTAATTTATTTGATTATATTTCAACTATTTTTTTCCTCCCAACATTATTTATTTACTTTTTTGTGCTCAAAGACCGGCGTTAGTAGAAACGGGGTCGAGAAATATGTTTGTTTTTATAACATCGCTCTAACATTATATCGATTATTCAAATCCTTGTTCATTACCGCCATACCCGTTCTCGGTCTTCAGATTTATATATAACGACCCACCGATCCACAGGTTTTGATAGATCTTTTCTTATCCGATCCTCATCCCTATGGAATTCCATTCCTTCTTCCATCCGTTGCTCCAATACTCTTCCCACCTTCGAATCCCGTCTATTCAGTCACTTCATGCCCATGCAGTTCCAAAAGATTTGTAAATAGGTACTCGATTTTTTAACTAAAATTTGCACCCGATTATGTATTAATGCATTATTTTTACTTTTATTATTAATATAAATGTATTCTATTTCACTGTATTTATTTGTAATGTATTAATATTGCAAATTTATTTTTCCTTAAAGGTTTAAAAGTTATGTCATTATTATTTCTTATGATTTCATTTTTTTTCTTATTTGTTTATTTATGCCATTATTTACTCAATATCATATTCCTTTTTGTTCTACTCTAAGGCTCTAAAGCTCTACTGATTTTACATGTAATGTTATTCTATAGGGACATGCCCCGGAATAAATAAAGAATTTATTATTATTAGGCGTTCTAATAGGCGCCTAGGAGACGGACATCAAAATTAGCTCGTCTATGGGAGCACCCGTTTGAAATTCGGTAAACAAAAGTACATCTAAGCAAATACCGCTTTTAAGACAGCCTAAGTTTTACGAAATATCCGCGGATATCCTCTCGCCTCAAACGTCGGGAATCAACCGAAGCTCAGGTTGTCGGATAACCTCATTCGAAGAACGTAGCGGCCACAGTGACAAGACTATCTTCGTACCCGCGTCTTACCACCAACGGAATAATGGGAAAGTCAGCCTTAGCCTTATCTTTTATCAGTTCTTTGGTATTTTCGTGAAGTTAATTACGGAAGAGGAGATAGAGAGAGCATATGTGTTGTTTTGTCTATAGTCATAGGGTGTGAGTCATTATGTGAATGTTGGTCATTGGTTATTTGTTGTAAGTCGGTGTGTAGAGTTTTGTTAGTTGCGTACCAAAGAGAACAGATTGTTTTCGATTGCTGCCGAATTGGCTTCTGTTGTTGCACTCGATTTAATTTATTGACCTTTGATAATTTCCATCTTATTAAATTAATATATAAATATGCCAACCGACAAATTTTACCATTCAGTCGGAAAGGAGAGTTAATTTTAATAAATTAAAAGAAAGAACGTTGAATAGATAACGTAGCTAAAGTGAAATATTTTGTTGTTTCCCGGATGCTATTAGGTCGATCTGTATTCCTCCCAGGCAGGAGGCGAATACAGATTTTCATTTCAGTTGCCACTGGCAGGGGCCCAGGGCTCACTTGATTAAGTAGTGAGCCGCCCTCTCATTCCGCGGGCCAAAGTCAATTATCTCAAGTTGGTAATTAGCCAGAGTGTGCCGTTTGAAGGATAAATTAAATTCGTGAAACTAAATCTAATTCCGGTAGGCCCAGGGGAGGTGGCTTTGCCATTCCTGTATCCACCTTTCAGTGTTAGGAATCCAGTTGTTTTCCGTATTATATAAAACCTAAAATGTATTGAACAATTATCATAAACCAGACTCAAGATTCGAACTGCGTTAAATGTGGACATACTAATAATAAGTTGACATCCGCATGATGGTATAGAAGGATCAATCTAATTAGGGATTGATAAATTATTTGCCACTTTTATAAATTTGTTTTATTGAAATCTAGTTTCGAATATTATACATTCATCCTCAGTTCTAAAAACACACAATGAATTCAAAAATAAGCAATTCAAAATATAGTTTGGTATTATTATACATATTAAATTAGATGTAATATAAAACATTTATGAATTATGAATTTAATTAAGACAAGAAATCAAATACATGTTGGTATTCACCAAAGTTTAAATGGATTATATCAAACAGAAAAGTTTGTACTTTGTTTTTTTTTCTCGCACTGAATTAACTATGAACGAAAGGTAGGTAGGATGTTTATAGGTAAACGGTTTAAGGGTCAGGGTTTCTCCAGTAGTGCCGGTGAGTAATTGGTTTTTCTGTTATAGATGGAGATAAATTTAAGATTGGACTATTACAGATATTTATTTGGTCATTTAAGCAAAAACCTGGATTGGATTTGAAGGATTTTATTATTTCAAGTGTTTCATATATATTTTATTTGAGACTATTTTCAACGTGATGTATTCATTTAACTCCTGAATCTTTGATGTATTTATGATTTTTTTCATTTAAATTTTCAATCCAATTAAATAACTTTGAAATTTATTTAAATGAAAAAAATGAATTTCTATACTACCTCTATTCTATCGGTCACTATCGGCAATAAACACATAAGTATTATTTAGAGAACAAAATAAAGTAATCTTCTTACAAAATTAATTAGCCGGGCGTTTTGAAGGAATAACGGAGGCATAACGGGCTAAGGTGCCCGAAATAATTGGCTGATGTGTCCAAAATCTCTTCTGTCGCCTGAGTTCGGCACCCACCAATTATCTAACATTGCAATCTCTGCTGGCTGCTGAGAAAGTCAAGAAATACTTTAGTACCGCCTAGTTGACAATTGATTGCTCTGAAGCCCACCTATCATTGCCTGTAATTGTTATTCTAAAGGGACTTATCCCAGAATAAATAAAGAGTTTATTATTATTATTATAATTACAATTGAATAATTATAGTAATTGTATCAGTACTTACCTAACCATGATAATTGATCTTTGGTAACTTTAATGGAAGAATTTGGTGACCTCAGGTCGGGTATCAGGATGGTCGGGAAACCGATGCTGAGGCCGAAGTTGAAAGCTAATGTATTCTTAGCTGTCACTGCTAACAGCTGCAACAAGAAATAAGATACTTTTTTAAAAATCATACAATAATAATATTAAATAATAATAAATAAAAAATATTAATGATAAACATATAGAAAGTCAGAGGCAGTACTGAACTCTGCTTCCTCTGGAGTCTGCGTACTTCTCAGTACCAACAAACCTACATATCTGCAATGATGATCTTAAACAGTGGCGTAGGAACGTGGCTGCGAAGAGGTAACTTGCCCGAGGCTCAAAAAGCCCCCTATTACTCAGGTTTGATTTGTTTTTCTTGTTTTCTTTTCTAAAAATAATTCTGAAAATTCGAGAAGTAATAAAAATAACAATCATCATGTAATAAAAAGAGGAAGAAAAAAAACTTTGTGATTTCAGGACAGATATAATTTTATGTGGGAAAATGTATCGGGTTCAAAGTGAAGTCAGTAGAGCATTCAGCTTCAGGCTTTGATTAAGTCGACTGAACTTGAGTCGCATCGTAACCTTCAACAAAGATAAGAAATAAGGAAGCAAACCTTTCCGAAAAAAAAAAAGTTAAAGAAATTACTTTTTATATTGCAAAAAATATAAAATATTGATACGTAATGTTAATTTTTGGTGTATTACTTGAAAAGAAACAAAAAAATTAACATTTGTACAAATCACCTTTTATATTACAAAAATATAATATTTTTAACTTGTCCATAGTGATTTTTTTGTATACTTTATTTTTGTAGATTGTTATATTATACTTACTTGAAAAATGTTCAATTTAACTGATGTACAAATTAAATTTATTTTTAAAAAACTTTCAATATTTATAATATGTAAATTTCGATTCATTATATATTTTACATTAAATTTTTCTATGTAGCCTTCTACCCCATGTGAGAAGCCTCGTCTAAGATTTCGTCCCAGGCCTCATTGTCAGTACTTCTTACTTATCTCGAATAAATTTGTGGTGGAGATGTTCGCTACATATTTCTCAGAAACATAGGTCATTGATGTTCTGTCATCAGCTCACTGTCATCAGCTCTCTGTCATCAGCTCTCTGTCATCAGCTCTCTGTCATCAGCTCTCTGTCATCAGCTCTCTGTCATCAAGGTGCATTCACTTCAAGTGTACAACAAGATGGGATCGCATCCGACCTTCATTACGAATATACCTTTCTCAAGAGGATTTCTTTTTTTCACGGAACGGCCGTAGAGACCACGCGAATATCATTATTGTCACTACCCTTCATACCCCTTCTCTCTTTCTTTCTTTCTTCCCACCGATTGTTCTTTCTTTTTTTCTTCGGTCCACGCCACTCCTTTTCTCACAAGGACCTTAATTTCTTTTAGTCTTCTCCCATAGTCATCCCTATCGAAACAGTCTTGGTCTGTTATTTCCAGTCTCTCAATTTCTTCCCTCATCTGTTTGATGTACCCCCCAGCACTCTTCTATCCTCTCATTTTATAGAAGATTTCTCTATTTAATCTTTGTTTATCATTTACCAAATCATTTACCTCTTTGTTTATTTCGGCTTTTATTAAATAGAATTTTTAAAAATAAATAATATATTTCATATTGAAAAACAATTATCATGCATAATTTAAAATATCAAGTATAAAATACAATTTTTTTGTTTGTTTATTTAACAAAATGTTACATGTAAAATTCATTTATTTCTATATTGTCTACATCTTTTCATTTTACACAAATTTCGTCTCATCTTCTGTTCTTCTCTCATTTTGATTTAAGATTACATCTAGCGAAAGTGCTTGTTTCTATTCAGAATAAATTACGATCAGATGAAGATAAAATTGTGGCTGCTGATAATTTATCAGATTATCCTGATTATATAGCGAATGAAGAGCCTTTGTAACGGTCCTCAAAAGATAAATAGTGATTTACTCGTAAAAGGCGGAAGAAAAGGACAACTTCAGGTTTGAGGGTGTACATGACCGTTGTGGTCGTTAAAGCGTTAAGCAAAGAACAAACATATTAGGAGAGAATTAGAAATTCGAGTAAACGAACAAGTGGGGTTCGGACAAGACGAGTAAATAAATAACTAGGAGAGGGGGGGGGGCTTACGATCCCGCTTCAAGATACCCTCACAGATAAACTTCACAAAGCCAATTCGAAAAGAGGAATACTCACTTTTATTATTTCGTTGACTGCAGAACAAATCCCTAAGGGGGTAAAGTGGAGAATCACTCCCACGAACAAAATGATGTCATCTAGTAGAAGAATACGAACACGTTGCAAACGACCCTAGCCTTGTTGACAGAGGGCTATAGGTACGGCGATGTGGAGTATGTTGTCGATTAAGTACGTAATGGTCTCGTTAAATCCAAACCCTCGGCTGCTAAGAAGCGCCTTTTGGACCATGAAGCGTAAACAATAAGCAATAAATATAACGAGCTGTAAAAATATTAGTTCCAACCTGTTGATTAAGTTGTATCTCAGAACTTTTGCAGAACAGCTGTATCGGGGTTTATCTACCAGTAGGCTTTTTTTTTCTTTTTTCTTTTGCCGTAGGTGGAACCTACAGTGAAATACACTGACATTTTTATATTTTTTAAGCGCTTGTCCGCAGTTACCCAGCAAAAAATGAGAGAGTGGGGGCAACTGCTGATCCCTGTTACGTGACAAGTGTGTTTGGTATACCCTAACCCTTACTATCATGTTTTATCGACTAGCGAATTCAAAGAGAAAAAAAATTGTTTTCAATACATTTATTCAATTATATTCCACATAACAATAACTCAATAAATATTGTAAAATGTGATTCTCAGACAAGATTTAACTTTTTTCGATGATTACACCAGTATAATAATCTTCCGGAAACCGAACTGTTTTCCACTTGTCCTAAAACCATTCCCGCTTCAATATTGCGTCTTCCAAATACCTTCTACTCCTTAAGGCTGGAGCAAGTGTGTACTAAGTACTATTCAATTAAGTTATGATTTAACAAAAAAAAGAGGAAAAATCTTGCTTCAAAATAAAACATTTTATAGTCCAGTGAAGATACGGCTTTTGAACTTTATTCACATGTTTTTAAATTATTCTGTTCCTGTCCCATTGAATCCCGTTCACTATTGTTAATTTTATTAAAATTCGAAAACTATGAATACCTCACAAGATTCTAGAAGATCCTTTGAAAGATAATTTAATTATCTACAAAACTAAACATAAAAAAAATCTTAATTAGATTAAAATTATGTTTGCTAATATTAATCCTATTAGTATTTCCGTTTAAATATATCTGAATAATTTATTTGAGAGACCCCAAGTCCGTTTTTGAAGATATTAAAATTTTGATGGATTTCCATTCTGTTTAGAGATAGACACGTGTTTTGAGAGCGTAACTCTCTATAAGTCCGATGAATTTTCGCTGTTATATACCACCGCATAATAATAAAGCGCTGTTATATAGTTGAGAAGAGCTTGAAGTTAAGTAAGATATTTTCCAGGACCCCAAACGTGAAAGGGGCCAATCAGAAGCTGATTAATCTTGTCTGTATATACTTAAGTAGCTAATTTAAATCAACACTTTTCTCATATTTATTGGTAATTATTATTTTGCTTATTTCCGGAAAGTTGATTGATTTGAGAAACCTCATAACTCAAGCAAATTTAAATGTAATCACTGTGATGGATTTTATTACCTTAATCAGTTGCATAATAGGTTCAAAGTCAGTCACGTTTTAATTCGCAGTTATTTTGGATTGCATTGAATCATTACGCTCTGGACTGTTTTTTGTTGTTTCCTGAATATTTCATCACTATGAGTTTATGGCGTTACTCAAATCATCGATTCGTCTAGCAGGTAGACTAAATAAGTGATTTTCACGAATATTCAAAAAATTATAGGTATTTATGTAAAATTATGGATAAAAAATTCTAAAAATGTGGGCTTATTCTTCGGCCAACGGTCAAGGGAATAAACCATATTTTTGAGATAAAAATCATTCTTTATGATAGTAATAAATAATAAATCTAAACCAGAAAAATTAAAGAAAATTTTAAACAAAAATTTGAAATAAACCGTAATTGTCAGTCCCATGGAACTATTGTCCACCCCGTGGAACGATAATACTTCCAATTGGACAGACAGTAATTTACCGTAGACAATAGAGAATATTACGGACAAGTTAGTCTTAGAAGTCGAGTATTTTAAAAAAAAAAAAAAATTACTACACTCTTGTTCAGTCCAAAGAATTGAATACTTCTTCTTCTTTCTCTTTCCTCTACTGCCTCATCTTAGCGTGGAGGTGCATCCAGTCACTTTCTCCAGCCATTTATATACCTTACTAGATTTTTCATCTGAGCAATGTTTCTTCCCCGTTTTCTTATTATTTTTTCTATAGGACATCCTGGGCCGCCCTCTGGGGCGCTTTCCTGTCTCTCTAGCTTCCATGGCCTTAATTGGGTCTCTCTCCTCTTTCATTCTGGAGACATGCCCAAACCACGTCAGCTGTCTTCTCTCGATTATTTCAAGTAGTGGAGTCACTTTGAGGTCTTTTCTTACTTTTTCATTACTAATGCAGTATCGTCTGGTTTTCCCCATAATTCTTCTAAGGAACTTCATTTCAGTAGCGGCTTTTGTTGTTTTTCCGTGAGTATCCAGCTTTCTGCTCCATATAGCAGAAACACCGATTTAAAAATATCTAGTTTCACGTCTCGTCCTATCACAATCTTGCCTACCACAGTGTTGGAAATCCCAAAGAGATCCCAAATGATAATAAAAGGAAAAATTAATGTTCTACCTGCGTGATGTTCTTCCATGCGACGCTGGCACAATGTTATATACAAAGTTGTTGGAGCTCATATATATATACAAAATTTTGTTGTAATAAATAAATTAATCTTCATAACTATCAATCCAGTAGCCTATTATCTTGAACAGAGACCTTTTCTAATTTTTTGTATATTTTGAAGCCAATAATTGGGTCTTGAAAGCACCCACGGTTCGGTCATTTTCCATGTTTATGAAAAGAACCTAGCCCTTAATTAATAAAAATCATCCTAAATGGTGGCGGATCTGAATACCTGAATATATATGGAAACTTCTTTTTAAATAATCCTAGTATTCCAGGACATAGGGTTCTGACGATATTTACCTGATCTACTTGATGCATTAAAATTATCCTTTTCTTGAGAATCAACCAAAAATTTATATTTGTTTGAATATTTTTTATTGGATGTTTGATAGCAAAGCTGCCTGCCCTCTGTGCTATCGGATAGTGATACCATAAATTATAGAGACCTGGATGGTATGTAAATGTGCTCATGCAGTTTGATGAGGAATGCCGCTTTGTGGTCGAGGGTACCTCGCCCATAATTACTGAATTTCCACTCAACTTCAACTGGCCAATCTTGAATATTTCGCTTTAGAATAACTTTTCAAACGCTATTAGTGTAAACAAGCTCTATGAACTTGAACCAAATTAAATTTGCATACTTTATACTGGACTTCCGCTTTAACATGGTAATGTAATAAGGGAATGTATTTTCTTGTTTAAAGTTAGGTATAACCTAGTTTAATTTAAAATTTTAATATTTATAATATACATAAATAAAGAAAAACTTTCATGAAATGTTGTAAGGATCGGTTGTGGAAACTTTATTTATGTAGCGTAAGTTCTCTGCTCTGCTAGACTTCTAAGTTTGGAGTAGAAAGTTGAATAGAAAATAAAATACCAAATATATTAATTTGTTTATTAGTTAGCTTTTGATAATTATTCTTCTCTAACATTGGACCATCCATCCCCACACTTATCATATTGAATTTTACAGTTAAAATTTACGTCTGTTAATTGACTTTTTTAATAGACTAAAATATGTTATTTTCTTTTTCACAATTTTTACCGCCTTCGTATGTTTAGGAAATTCATTATCCATCCTGCCTATTTATGAAATTTCTTACCTATAACTTTTCGTAATTCCTACTCTATAGCGTAATGTTCTATAAAATATTACTCAAAAGTATTACTTTGTAACATTACTAAACCTTACTTGGTGACAGTTTCCTGCCGTAGTAGTAATGTCACGACTGTGAGATATTGTGGCAATGTCCTTTTCTACACGCTTACAGTAAACTTTCCAACAGTTGGGAAAATGGTGAATGTAGAACACTAGCAATTTGTAGTTCAGCATAAAAATTAATTATTTAGTTCTCATTTCCCCTCCAAAAAAGAAAAAGAAAACAAAGAAACCTGTACCACTACAACCCGTGAAGGCTCTTGGGTTCAGTACTTGGTAAGGACCGTACTTTTTCTAGGGCAACGATTGTGCAAGGTGATCCCGCCGAGAGCAGGCTCAACCGCCAGGTTTTTCTCCCACTTTATAAGGGCTGGGTGAACACGGAACGTCCTTGTTCAAATCTGTTTTCGAAAACACTTGTTTTTACATTTTTCCTATTTCCGGAAAAAGTTATTATTTTTCTTTTCCATATAATTTATATTGCATATAGACTCTAAAACAATCCACAATTTAAGCCCCAAAATAGGTTCATGAGATAATTACTAAAATTGCTATATTTTCGGGTTTTCAATTATTTTTTGCGAAAAATTGTTGATCTATTTCAATTGTTTAAAGCACATTTTCCCGTCTTTTATTAACGCTATTACGTATTATTTTTATTTTTAATGAAAAAGAGTATCTCACATCTTAATCGTGAAAAAAACATTTTTTCACCATGTTGCTACATACCGATTTTATCTAAAAAATATACAATTTGTTTTGACTATGTTTCTGCTAATTATCACGTTGAGAAAGTCCAATGAAAAAATGATTTTAAAAAATGAATTCATTTTCTCTATCGCGCCTGGACTATTTGATTATTATGCTGAAGTAAGTTGCTTCCTTCTTATAGCTATTTGCATTTACTGTCCCTGTATCTCGATGCCTAAGATATCATAGATTTGGTTAGGATATCTAAGGCGATGGTGACTGACCTCAACCAACCGAAGCGGAGTAGAACCCAATCGGTTAGCGGACTGTTTGCTCTCGTCTGTTTGGCCAAGCCCCGAGCAGTTGCGCGCTGTCCAAACAATCGCAGCTAAATGGCCTCCTCAAACAATTAATATTTCTTGTCCTGAGAGCCTTTGGTAAAGCCGAGTCAGCCACACTGTGATTTATTGTTCTTATTTTCACTCGCTGTCTCTGTCCTCTCCAAGTATCTGTCAGTATGAGGATAATTTGTTATAATGGAGGCTGTAATTGGAAGACTAATTAATAATAATAATAAATAAATAACAAGGGCAAAGATTCGATGACTATAAAACTAACACAACACATATTTAGGATTGCTAAATATCTAGTTGTGAACCTCACTTTTTGGTTACCGGAACCTCACTGCTTGATTACCGGAAGTGGTACTTTACTTGAAGGTCATAATTTATTTCCATCCAAAATTACATTAAAATACTATGAAAAACTTCTCAAATTTAGTATTTATTATTTATATATTGATTTAAATAACATACTAGATTTTGGTCTAAATTGGAAAACCGGAAGCGGTACTTTACTTGAAGGTCATAATAAGCTTACATCAAAAATTATATTTAAATTAAATACATAAATCATTTGTTTCGGTAATAAAGGTTACAAACGCAATTTGGTTTCCAATCCAATTAAACATTTTTATTACTTGTTTTAAATGTTAAAATTATGTGTAAAATACTGGTTTTCCTCCCCATTTGTGAGATCAACATGTCTGCAGCATGAGAATAAGATATTAGTTAAGCGGGGTTTTCCGCTTAAAATGTCGATTTCCAATGCTTAATAACGGAATGAGACCTCCAGTAACAAGGGTGTTTTTGTGTGTGTCAATAGATGGATGTCGGGACGCCGAATGTCAATATTAGAAAACTAGTAACGAAATTCAGTATCACTTTTTGAGCCACGGATTTATAATTTAATAGGCGTACAAGGAAGTCCAGTGTTGCCCACATCAGATATTTTTTGTTTAAATTTACAGAATCATCATATACAGATGGTCATTATTACATAGGTATTGTATGTGTAGATAATCCACTTGTTTATTTGTGCTTTAAAATTTCATACTTTACAAACATTTGACAAGTTCTTTGACGACCGGTTGGCCATTCGTGTGTTGCTGGCTTGAGAGTATATGTTCGGTGAAGGGAGAGGGGAGGCAGGAGCAGTGAATTATATATTCCTCTGAGACTGGGTTGAATTATCTAGTTCTAGTTTTATGATAAATAATCTAAAATTTTGAAGAGATGTCACAAATTTTACTATAGTTCTTAAACTTTTATTATAAAAACAGGAATTGATGACTTGGAGGTTTTGAATCCTAAAACCCAATTGAACTAAAAAATAAACATTTTATAACTTAATAGTAATAAACTGACCCAGTAAAATAAAAATGTTTATAAAAAAAACAACTCTTCTTTACTCATTATATTGTTTTAATGCGAATCGCGAGTAATCTTTCGGTTCTTCTATTTTATTGTTATTTTTCAATCAACTAATTATCTTCTGAAACCACTTTTTTTCTCTTTTTTCCTATTTATATATTTCGACAAATGCTTCGAATTTATTTTTTAATTTATAAATTGTGGCCCACATCTGCATTTAAATACCTTAAGTAATGTCTTATTTATCACAATACTACTCTGTGAAAAGAACCGTCTGTAGCCATTTCGATATTAAAAATATCTGCTGTGGGCAACACATGACTTCCTTGTACGCCTATTAAATTACAAATCCTTGACTCAAAAAGTGATACTGAATTTGGTTACTAGTTTCCGAAAGATTGCGTCGCGACATCCATCTATTGACACACACACTCACAAATGAGGAAAACAAAAGGAGGAAAACCAGTATTTAACCCTCAATTTTAACACTTAAAATAAGTAATAAAAATGTTTAATTGGATTGGAAACCAAATAGCGTTTGTAGCCTTTATTACCGAAACATATGATTTATGTATTTAATTTAAATATAATTTTTGATGTAAGCTTATTATGACCTTCAAGTAAAGTACCCTTTTCGGCTCACCAATTTAAACCAAAATATAGTAAATACATTCATATCGATATAAAAGACCTATTTACCAAATTAGAGATGTTTTACATTATATTTTAATATAATTTTTGGTGAAAGTCTAATATGGCCTTCAAGTAAAGTACAGCATGCGGTTTTCCAATTTAGACCAAAATCTAGTATGTTATTTAAATCAATTTATAAGTTATAAATACTAAATTTGAGAAGTTTTGCATAGTATTTTAACATAATTTTTTATGGAAATCAATTATGACCAAGTAAAGTACCACTTCCGGTGATCAAGCTGTAATCAAAAAGGGAGGTTCACAACTAGATTTTACAGAAATCCTAAATACAAAATTTCAACTTTCTATGGCTAACCGTTTTTGAGTTATGCGATGGGATGGTCACATGGTTGATTATCAGGGATGGTCACAATGAATATTTCCGTTGAAATCTGAAAACCGAAAATTTTCGCGGTTACGATACTTTCTTTACTTCGTACAAGGAAGTAAAAAGGTTAGAAATTAGTTGATTTGAGTGGGTACAGAGTTTATTATCGAAGGATTGGATAGGATCTATTTCAACCATTTAATAAATAACATTGCATTTTGTATATAACACGCAGCCACATCTTCTAATTTTGTCCAGGCACGTCTTCACATTTTTGAACAAATGTGTGCCCGGAAGGGAGGTATTTTCACAAAATCATGTCCGCCCCGAGAGTGTAAGGGATCTCAAAACAAGACTGCCACGGTACTTAAAATCATACGTCACTTCTCAGAATCTCTTATTTAGCTTGCTAAATCGTGCTATTTGTGCTAATCATCCAGTTTCAACAATAATCCTAATTATCTCAATATAAAACAAATCAATTTAACAGACCTAATTATGTGCTAAATGCTATGTCACTTTCCTAAATGACCGCCATATTGTTTTGTCAACTCATAGGTGTTTGAGGTTTCAAAGTGTCAAGTGGTTAATTGTATTAAGGTTAATTAAAAGTAAAGGTTTCATAATACAATGTTAATTAAATAAAATAAAGTTGCAACATCTTTCAACTGATAGCGCCACCGTATCTATTTAGCAAGATACAATAGTAGATACTAACACCGGGTCACTCCTGATTCTGAATTTAGAATGTTAAATCATTTAGCATGCTGAATAACATTATGACTATCCCTATTATTTGAAAATTTAGTTCATTTGCCTTATAAATTTTAATGTATTGGGAAAGGACTAACAATTCCTTGTCGTATCAGTGTTATATAATTTGTTCAAATTCATTAAAATATTCAAATAATTAATAATGCTTTAGTGTACCAACCTGTGGAATCAACCTCCTGATAGTTGATACCTTCTTGTCGTCCTCTTTCTTTTCGGAATCGTCCGTTTTTTCATTGCTGTAAAAGAAAATAAACAATAATTTTTTGATATTGAAACATTTCGTAAAAGTATTTGTTAGTTTTTTATCAAACTATTAAGATAATATTTGTACAAAGTTAGATTTTTGTTTCTCTGGATTGGACAATTTAATATAAATATTTAGCTGACTTGAAAAATGAAAATTCTGATATTTCGATTTTCCTATTTTAAATTATAATATGTCTAATTTCAATATAGAATGGCAAAAACTCAAATAGAGACATAAAATAATTGTTAAATTATTAATGGAAGATCCTACACTCAAAGCCTTGAGTCTCAAAATATTGGTGATCAACTAACCAGTCCACGTTTCGTCATTTCAGATATCATATGAACAGAAAAAATAATATCACATATATACTGGCAAAATGCAGCACATCTCACATCAACAGTCTAAAAAGGCATATCAACATGAGACAGCACCTCACTCCAAGACATCTACAAACATACTGAAAAAAAGAAGTGGGGAAGGTTATATTAAAAACAGCTGATGAGCAGAAAACAGAAAATACACGTACTAAAATATCAAAAATGTACTAAAAGGCCATACAAATTAATCCAATAATAAATACAGAAGTAATAGAAAATAAAATTGCACAACATAGAAAGGTTATTTTTAAAAAGCTGTCCATTGATCACCTGTTTTCAATATAACCGTTCCCACCTGTTATGTTACCTCCCTTTTCCTTCAGTATGTGTATAGAAGTCTTGGAATGAAGTACTCTCTCTACTTGATATATCATTTTTGACTGCTGATTTGAAATGGACTGCATTTTGTCCGCGTATATGAATTGGCGAGACGTCGAATGTTAACGGTATTTTAGAGACTAAAAGCTTCGTGTGTTTAATCTTTTTTTTTTTGTTAAATATTTTATTGTCATAAGATTAGCAAAAATTGCTTTCGAAACTTTGTTGGCTCATATAAATTATTTTATTTATTATTCCATTCGACATTACAAGAATTATTTTTGGTGACC